>JAPVLO010001320.1:0-109722 GCA_027257055.1 Cephalopachus bancanus | reverse complement strand
TTTCTAAAAGATCTAAAAATCAGCCTTCCATATATGACTCCACAATCCCCCTACTGGGAATATACCCAGTATATATATATATATATTTGAGGAACTCAAATCACTCTATGAAAAAGATACCTGCACATGTATGTTTATTGCAGCATTGTTCACAGTAGCAAAAACATGGGACCAGTTGTGCTGCCCATTGAAAGAGGACTGGATTTTTAAAAATGTGATACATATATATGATGCAATATTATGCAGCCATTCAGACGGACAAAATTCTGAACTTCACAGCAACCTGGATGACTTAGAATCTGTAATACTTTGTGACATATCATAGAAACAAAGAACTGAGTATCACGTGTTTTCACTTATAAGTGGACCTTGAACAATTATTGTAATACTATAAGAAAAGGATTGGCAGTAGTGAGAAACTGCCAGAGGAGGAAGGGGGCAGGATTGGGAGTAGTGGGAATCTGCCAGGGGAGGGAGGGGAACACCTCATCAACAAGTGTACCTGCAAAATGAACATTTGTATACCTAGTCCTGAATTGTACCCCACAAGATAAAAATAATAATAATAAAAAGTATGAAACAGATAATATGCCAGATAAAAATGTAAATGTAAAGAAGAAAACTAAAGGAGGGTACAAGAGATAGGAGGAAAAGTGACAGAAACTTGATGTTTTTTTATATAGACAGTCCAAGAAGATCTCTATGAGGTGACATTTGCACAGAAATTTCAAGGAAGTGAGGAAATTAGTCATTTACGTATTTGAGAAAAGAGCATTTTAGGTAGAAGAAATAGCAAATGTAAAATCTTGAGGAATAGCATGGATGTGTAGTATTTTTAAACTTTTTTTATTTTTAAATTACAGAGTCGCAGGAAGTTACAAAATATGGTTCAGAAAGATCAGCAATACGCTTTATCCAGCTCCATCTAATGGTTACTTCTTACTTAACTATATACTATATCAAAACCAGGAAATTGATATTGAGATAATCTACAGGACTTGTTTAGATTTCACCAGTATTTACATGCAATCACTTGTGTGTAGTTCAATTTTATACCATTTGTAAAGTCGTGTAACCACTACCACTATCATGATACAGAAGGGTTCCATCATTACAAAGGAGCTATTTTAATTTGCCCCTTTATTATCACACCCATCCAAATTCCTCATTTGTATCTTGAATCCCTGGCAACTATTAATCTGCTAACCATCTCTATGATTTTGTCTTTTCAAGAAACTTGTATAAATAGACTCATCATTTGAGAAAAGATGTAAGATGAACTGATTCAGGCTTTAATAGATCTTTCTAGCCACTGGGTGGAAAACAGGGAGTAGAGTAGCTAATGAAGAATCTGAAAGGTCATTGCAATAACTCAAGTGAGAAATAATGGTGGTTCTAAACTAGGATTCTTTCAGTGGAGGGAAAAAGAAGTAGGTGGATTCTCTGTATCTTTGGAAGGTAGCTCTGCCAGGTTTGCTGAGAAATGGAGTGTGGCATGTGTTACAGTAGAGTCCATAACCCCAAGATGGATAGGTGAATAGAATGAAGAACATGTTGGAGGGATCAAGTTGGATGGTAGAGGAGTAGAGGTTAAAGCCATAATTTAGTTTTGAAATTGTTAGGTTTTAAAGCTTCTTAGACATCCCAGTAAAGTCAAAAAGAGTTTATGCAAGTCTTTGGATGCAAGTCTTGGCTTTGGGGATGATGTGTGGGCTGGAAAATTGGATTTGACAGTCATCTATGTGGAGAAACTATTCAAAATCATGTTATTTTGGAGTACATGGCTAGTCAGGCAAGGTATTCATGAAAATGCATTTTACTTCAAATCCAAAGCAGTCATTAAAGAGATAAAATAAGATGGCGGCATAAAAGCTGCCTATTTGACTGTGCTGTTTCTGATGACCCATCTTCACTGTCCAATATGGAGAAGGCATGTCTCTGAAAGTCACCGAGAGTCTTTGATGCAGCAAGAACATAAGGAAGCACTATTCTTTCTCCATGGTCATGTTTGTAGAAGATATTCCATGTGTAATGGCAAACTACCCTGGTCATATTCTGGCACTTTAATATGGGAAGCTGAGGAATGGCACTGATTCACCCTGAAAACTGTCTCCTACTGAGAGGACAAAGGCAATAGGGATAGAAGCCTTCATCATCTATAGCTCTTCTTCAACCCTGTCTTGCCCTCTGTCTTCACATTTTTTATGCTTTTTGTAGCCCCTTATATCCTGAGTTTCAATACTGACTTGGTGGTGTTCTAACTGTAGGCCTATGCAAGTTGTTTCACATCACTTAGTCTCAGTGTCCTCATCTGTAAAATGGATGGTATGATCATATCTTCAGCCCTAACATTCAATGGTTCTGAGAACTGGGGTCTACTGTCTTCTTGGATATTGATCATTTCAAGCAAATTTTCCTTTCATTTGGGTCTTCCTTTCACACACTTCAAAGAATATAATACATACCTGCTTCACTCAGGGTTTATTCTTTATAATTGACTTCTCAATTTAATTAACTCATCTGTTCAAAATTATTAGTGATGATTGTAACTTAAATAAATTTGCATTCTATATAAGTCTTTAATAACTCATAGGGGAGTGTGGAAATATGCTCATATTTATTGAGAGTCTATTAAGTGCTAGATACTGTATACATTTTATTGTACTTAATCCTACAAATAATTCTGCAAGAGATAGTATTATCATTGCTGTTTTGCAAATGAAAGAACCAAGTGTAAAAAAAACAGGCTCATGAACAAAGTTCCCCAGGTGACAAGTATTAAAGGCAGTATTTGAGTCTTGGTCTACTTGCATCTAGAGCCACAGTTTTCCCACCAGAACATTCCATTATCCAGAATAAGTAATGTGGAGATCCTAAGCATATGGCCTGTGGTGGGAAATGTCACATGTCAGCAAGAAGATTGAACATTGCATTCTACTTCCATACCAATGCAAGGCTGGCCTCCCCTAGGGAAGCTTTCCTGAACCTCTGTTCCCTCAGGGAATCTGTCAGAAGTTCATGGTTTGCCCCTCCTTAAACTCTTATAAAGCTATGAGAATACTATTAATGGTCTTGACTTCTGAACTAAATGCAGTGTTCCTGCAGCTACAAGGGAACTGAGAGACATGGTGACTTTATAGTTAGCCACAGTTGTTACTTTTCTTTATAATGATTCTAGCCTGGTAGATCACAGACTGACAAAATAACCCAGAATAGCTAGAGTAGAAATGTGACCTTATTGCCCACTGCCTTTCACTATGTTTGCATACAGGAAACAAGAATAAAATATACAAAAAAAAATAGGCTAACTAGCTTTCCAGAGACTCCTCACACCAAGTCTGTGTGAATTCTGATAAGACATTCACCTTTATTAAAAATACAGAGACCTCCACATACATAGAATTTATTGTTTTTCTTTTCAGTCACCAAAAGACAATCCTCTGCATATGTTAGCAAAAAGGTACTGATTTTATCATCTCTAATATTAAAGTTTAGATTTGCAAGCTGCACATCTCATATTGTTCATTTTAAAAACCAATATTGATTGATATCTTGTACTACAACTTGTACCGTGGGTCAAGTTCCACTATAGCAAATATCATTGCAATAAAAATTCTATAAAACTGCATCAACAAAACCTTTCATGTTTGAGCCAAGAGCCTGATAGTGTTAAGCAACTCTGAATACAGCATACTAGGAAATTCTCAAAAATTATTTGTCCTGGGTTACAAAGGTTGACTGCATTAAAAACATAGCCATCAGTGTGGGATTATTTCTAAATCAAGCTTTTGGAGAAGTCAAATCAAAGTTGGCATGCAATAAAGGTTTGTTGAATGAATACTGAATATAGAGATAATCTAATCCATTCTAAATAGTGCTGAATTTCCAGCTCCTAGGTCAATGTCTGGTATATATATATCCAAAAGGAATGAATGGGCACAGAGTAATTTTTTCTGAAATGCAAATTCAAGCATGTCACATTCCTGCTTAAAACCCTTCAATAACTTCCCATAGCCTCCAGGATATATTTTGAACAGTGCTCCTCAAACTTTGATGTGCAGTAAAGTCACCTGGGAATCTTATTAGTAAGCTGTTTCTGATTTAGTAGGTCTGGGCTGTGGCCTGAGATTATGCATTTCTTGAAAATGCCCAGGGTTATAGCAATGAAGCTGGTCTGCAGACCATACTGTGAGTGGCAATGACATAAGCCACTTGATATGAAAAACAATTCTTTTAAGATTTGACCGCACATTTCTTTCTCACTATTCCCCCAAATTAGGCTTCTGCTCCAATTTTTCCCCCGAAAATGCCATGACCTTGCATTGTCTGTCTGGTTACTGGGGTTTTCCCAAAACTGAGGCTCCTTTTGGTTTTAGCTCAAGCATCATGTCCACCAAAATATTTCCCATGTTCCCTTAGTCGAGGCCAGTGTCACTTTCCTGTGTTTCCTTCCAGTGCAGCATTGGGGTATAAACTTAACACATACTTTATCATGGTCATTGATGGCACCAGTGATGCCTTCAAGATGTCTGGGTGACTAAGAGAGGGCTGTAGGATTTGTTGTGCAACTAACTTTGCAGAGAAAAACATACTGATTGAATTAAATTAAATATTTATGTGTGATTACCAGTACAAGGGCTAGAGTCTGTGACTCCACACCCTGGCATCACTGCTCATCTCCTTGAAATATGCTTTTGATTCACATGACTGTTTATTCCATTTCTGGGATTTCAGCTCCCCAGATAATACCAATACAATCTGTAGGTAAGACAAAGCATCAGTAGTGTTACACAAGGATAAGGGTGAAGTTGGATTTTACTGAGAATTTGAAGTTTGGTATGAGTCTTTCAGTATCGGGGCACACTTAAAGATTGGATAAGGATCATGATACTACAACTTAGATTTGGCAGAAAGAGCACAGTGAGGACTTCAAGCCAAAAAGTTTAGGGATTATTACGGTATGAACGCTGTATTGATGTTTTCTGTTGAAGAGTTGATTAGACTTTGGGATAGTTACTGTAATGCACAGTCAAGTTATTTGTCTGGGCAAGAGTTTCCAGGAATACAAAAGTTATGCTAACATAGAAAATGAAATGGTAGCTCCCATCAAATGTAGGCAGTAAGCTCTGTGAGTATAAGGAGTAGGTAGCTTTGGTCCCCTGTGTCCAAGCTGTTTGTGGTGGTAAATGATTTTGGTTCTCACATAGATTGAATGTTTTCTGAGGACAGAACAATGTCTTTATAAACTCTACTATCCCTATGTCCTGCACAGCACCTACCATAGAATAAGCATCCAGTAATTGTTGACTTAGTAAATGTTGAGAGAAAGCATGCACTAAATAAAAATAGCAATGGGATACAAATGCACTATCATTTGTAAGAATAACAGTGTTTTCCAATGATATTTGCTACTTAATCTGGGGTCCACAGAGCAGCAGTACCATTTGGGAGCTTACTGAAAATGCACCACCCACGGATCTAGTAAATTAACCTCTGCATTTTTAAGGTGATTGGTATGGCGTTAAATTACTTTTGTTTAATTTTGGCATGTTGTTTGTTTTTGAGATGGGGTCTTGCTATTTTGCCCAGACTGGTCTTGAACTACTGGGCTCAAGTTATTCTCCTGCTTCATCTTCCCAAAGCACTGGGACTACAGGCATGTACCCCTGTGCCTAGCTTATACTGCATTAAATTTTGAGAAGCACTCCTTTAAAACCTATTCAGTTCTCACCTCCTGATGGGGTATTATTAGTTCCATTTACAGAAGTGGAAATTGAAGCCATAATGTTTAAGTGACTTGTGCCAGGTCAAACAGCATGTAGGTAGCTGAGCCAAGACCCTCTCAAGTCTTGCTTTTACAAATCCAACTCAGCTACTGCCCTACAATGGGATGTAATACAGTAATACAAGATGGGTAAATATGCTAAAAATCGAAATAATGATATACACTATGGAAAACACATTTCCTTTCTATTCTAATTTCTCTTCCAAGTTTTCTGATGCATATAAATATGAACAGTAATTCTGAACAATGTCTATTTGCTGTCCTTTGATCCTTTCACCACTCAAGATGTTTGATGCATTCTGTCTCTGATAACCTCTGTGATGCAGACCACACCATTCGTCAAGAAAGGGCTGATCCACCTTCATCTGAGAGTGGGCTGACTGTGAACTGTGCAAAGGGAAAGGATTTCTATTTACGGATTATTTTGATTGTTTATAAACAAAAGGCCCCAATTCTTTCTTCATTTGTAAAATCTGTAGTTAGGGAGTCAAGAAGAGGATCAAAACAGCATACATTTGTATCTGCTGAGCTGGATAACTCGTTCCAGCATCACAGAGCTGAAGCTGAAACAGCACCTCAAGTATCAAGCTCTATCAGATTGAATCTATCCATAAGGCAACTGCCAATTATATTTTAGAGTAGACAAAGTAAATTTAAAAGATAGACAACCTAAGTAACTAAGTAACTTCTGTAAAAATCATATTCCCATAATAGCAATCTTGAAGATATAAATATCAGTGTGTTTCCTCTTCGTTTATCATTTATCTGATCATTTGACAAGCATTTATTGAAAACCTGTTAAGGGTGAAGATATATGTGGTGAGGCTGCAGGTGTAAGTAGGTCTCCCTGAGAATATGCATAAAGTTGGCACTTAGAACTGGGAGATGTGTCTATATAAGCTGAGGATTCCTTCAAAGGATATTTAGAGGTGGAGTAATAGGCAGCAAAGAATACCCTGTTCGGTTGTGGTACATAAACAATCCAGCACCACTAAGGTTATTAACTTTCCATTTTGTTTTGGGTGCACTTAATTACTCTGTTTATTACACAAGCACATTCTAATCTGTAGATGTCGTCATAGACAGCACAACAAAGCTTGCTACATTGGGGATGCCCTCTATCAAATTAATTGTGTTCCCTAGCGGTCCGGATGTGTACACACCTGTGCCTGTAGACAGGTACTTGCTGGAGATTTCTTCCAGGTGTGTGTCTGTGGAAAGGATTCTGCAATGCAGGTGTGAAACCTTTTCCTATGGATTTAGGAACTAACCTGCAGGCTTCTGACCAGCTTGCATTTTGTTTCAGGACAATAATATGGCAAAGAACGTACCTGTCAATTTAGGGTTATTGGGAAATCATTGTGGAAGAAGTAAAACGTTCTTGCAGAATGTGAGTCTTTTATTCAATCCAAGTTTAATATAAGACTTTGAGGAACAGCTCCAGAGAGTTAAGAAATATATATATGATCATATTTATAGCTGTTCATCAAAGCCTTTATATATATATGTGCATATGTATGCACATGTATAGATTATTATAAATGTATATAATATCAATGATTTAAAATAAAGTATTCTATTTATTCACTGATAAATTGACCATTATAATGAAGTATGATGCTAAGTAGGAATCGCTGTGTCAATAAGCAAATTATATACATTGATTTCAACAAACTCTCTAAATGTATCAGTAGATTCACTTAAATAATTTTTACTATTATTATGGTATTTAAACAATTTACCAAACTCTAATTTGAACCTGTATCAATTCAGCATTCAATATTCAGCCAAATATTTGTCAAGTTCTGACTGTTTTCTAGATGCTGGGGCTGCAGTTTTGAAAGAAACCATTGAGGTCTCTTATGGAGCTGACAATGAATGATCTTTCTTAAAGTATCAGGTCTCTAGTTTGCCACAGTGATTTAAAAATTGTTCAGAGGGAAAAAAAGAGCATGTTTTCTGTATACAAATATGCTGTAAGTGCTTCCAAAAGCGATTTCCATTGGGTAACACAGGCTGTGTGTGGCGTGAAAGTGAGTCCAATCCATGATCCAGCAGAGCTTCAGCCCAGGATTTCTTTAGAGCCTTTGCTACACACAAAGTTGGCTGATGTGCCATTCAGCATCCCAGCAGCTCTTTCTCTTCACACTAGCAATGGCAAAGCTTTGTGCGGAGGCATTGCTGGCTGCTCTGAACTAAAATCATCCGTTGGGACCGTAAGAGGTTTTTTGCACACCTTATTAAGGTAGGCAAGTGTGTCTGAGTGTGTGTGTGCCTAAAAGCTGGAAGACATCTGTTGAGAGGAAAGTGCTCTTCCGTGGGTCTGGCAGCCTCTATGTATGTAAGTCTTCTATTCTGATGCAGGAGCGTGTGAGCAGTGGGTGGGAGGAGATGCTTTGGTACTTGGAATGCTGAGGTCCGGATTAAGTGATATTGTAATAGCTAGTAAGAGGTAGAATAAAGGGCCAGGATCAAAGCATTCAAAAATGCATCCTTCCATTATTTCTCTCAAGTTAAACCATACCATTCTAGGGGAAACTGAAGCAAGTGCGCGCGCGCACACACACACACACACACACACACACACACACACACACACACACACACACAACCAGCAGTAAGGGCGGCGAATAGCCCATATCTGTCTTTGAGCCTCTCTATTCGTCCAGCTTTTGAAGTCTCCTTCTTACAGCCAGTTTGACTCCTTTGGAAGGGACAATTCATTTTCACTTCCCTCTCTTGGAGTATATCTTTCTTCTATACTCCATCAGGGAACAATAGAGTTTAACAGTAACAGGCATTTTTTTCCCCCAAAAGCTTGTGCCCTCTTCGGCATTTAAAGGTATTTTTAAGAAACTCTTGCTAGGGGAATCTTGGTGCCTGTGTGTTAAGGTGGCAATTAACTTTTAGTATCAGTGCTTACGTTAAATTTTCTCTCTTTCCGCTTTACTAAAGCAGTCATTAAAATTCAGTGTGAGTGGTATGAAACTTTATCATAAAACCCTGCTTTGCTTAGAACACCTTGATTTTTTTGAAAGCAGCTTTCTCGGTTTATGTATACATTGCTACCTTCCTTAGAGTATCAATTTTTTTGTGCCACAACAATAAGAAACACTACGTTGAACGTATAAATTGTTTTACCTGAGGAAAAATTACTATTGTTAAAAGTTTGATTTGTTCAAGTTTTAGAATGAAAATTTCTTTGTAATAAGTTATTTTACTTGGACACTATGACATTGTATGCCTCTTTATTTCAAGTAATTTTGAAATTAACATGGTTAGATAATAAAATATAATGGTTTGTCATTTATTTATACTTGAAAAAGTTATTAAGTGAGGTTTTGCTTTCAAGAAGAGTTTAGAAAAGATAGCCAGAACAGGTAACTGGACTTGGACGATACCTTTATACTTCTAAATTTTATCTTTGTACACTTGAGTTGTGATTTCATCATTGGAGATGTTTCTGCCTTGAAGTAAATGCATTATTTATAATGTATGCTGTGTTTTAATAACGAGGAAACAGTTATGGGTTCTCTGTTGTACACCTGAATGTTGTAATTTTATACTGTATTTATAACCTCTCTTTTCTCTTGTGAGGTTTACTTTGGGAATGAAGAATGCTCAATAATAAGCTAACATAAAGCTTCTATGTTTTAAATTTAAATGCTGTCAATATTGTTATCACATCTGGAGTGTGTGGGGAGAAAAGATACCAAGTTTTATTATTTAGATTAAATTGTGGAATTGTAGGTTGATATTTTTCAATGCATTTTCATTATAGTTTCTGCCATGAAGGCAGCGTGAGAGCTTTCAGGAAGATGGAGTGGTGTAATTACCAGGTGCACACGTTCATTAATCCTTCCTGGCTAGAGAAAGCTTCAAGTTCTTCTCCAGTGGCCCATTCGTAAAGCTATAAATATCTAAATTGTGTCAGCCAAGAAGTCACACAGAATGGTGGCTCTTTTTGAGTTCAATTTCATGCACTGTTGCTTTGGTCTTCTGAGGAAAGGTCTGCATTCCTTAGGATAGTCTTGTTTGTAAAGTCCCAAAAACAAAATATCAAATCATTGATGATTTAATTTAAAATATACACTCCTCTTTTGCAAACAAGATGGTTGCAGTAATGTGAATTATAAAATATTCTAGGTCTGTTTCTTTAGAGCACCTCTTTTTATGTTATATGATCAAGATTATAGCTAAGATTTTGATGATTTTTAGTAAGATTTATGGCTTGCGGTCCATCAATCTCTGTGCTACTTCAAACCTGAGTACCCTTGTATATTATCTGTAGTAGTAGAATGTTTGAATTGCCTGTGGAAGCTATATGGAATTGGTAGAAAGTAAAATTTAAAAGTGTTCCTTAAAAGTGCTTACTTAATAGTTAAACTTTCCTTAATAAAAATAATTCCAAAGAGATATTTTCTATGTACAAACTTTAAAAAAGAGAAATATAAAAGAATGTAATGTGAATAAAAAGTATAGCAGTGCACTCCAATAATACCTTTCTTCCTATATATTCCCTTCTAGCAACTGAAATAACTAAGCTAATAGAGATTTTAGCAAGGAATGAGTTGTTGCTTCGTTATACACCTAGGAGATCATTTGATAAGAACAACCTGAAAGTGGATGTAACTTTCTTCAGTGAAAAGACACGATTTAAAACATACACTCACATACACACACACATGCAAATGCATTTAAAACTCATGATTTTTTGTATTCTCTAAAAGAACCATCAAATATTCAAAATGAACATGCAATATATATGTAAATATTTTACTTGCATTTTAAAGGGTCCAAAATATTATTAAAGTTGTTCTCTAATTATTTCCTATGCTTGAATGTGTCAAAGTCACTGGGAATTATTATGAAATTATTTGTTGATGATTTTCTCCAGAATATTTAAAAATATATTATTTTTATTCTTGATCTTACAATTTCAAAACCCATAGTTTTTTACTTTGCAATAACATTAGTTAATATGATCTTAAAACAAATGCCCAAGGACACTTTCATTCTCTGGAGACTGTAATAACCACACATTTATTATCAGTAAAAGAAAGGGCAGGACGTACTTCTGTTTGAAGTTGAGTATAAAAATGTGTGTATATGTGAGTGTTATTTAAAAGGATATGTGAAGGGACAAATACAGGATCTAGGAACATTTGCAGTCTGGCTTTTACTCTCTCTGAAAATCGAGTGAAACCCTTATGTATCTCTCATCTCAAGGTACTTAAGGAACTGTCCAGCACTACGACCCCATGGAAGGTCATTGTATTCATAGGAAGGAGAAAACTTGTTGTTAGCGAAAGTCGTCTTTTTTTAAAACAGTAGTTACAATTTTTGCAATATATGAGCGTGATATGTTTACTTAAGCTCCCTGTTTTTTTAAAAAAAATCAATGTCTAGCAGTTCTCTACTTTCAAATTGAACGTATTTGCTACCTTGAAGAAAAATTGAAATGTGGCCCATATGGAGTATGCATCCTAAAGAAAACTTTAATTAAATTGTGAAGGAAATTCTTTTGCTTTCTTTCTTCTTCTAGTTGAGTTAAAATGTTTTAACAATTTGAATTGCACATTGTGTTTTCACATTGTGTTTATCACTTTGTGTGTTTGTATGTGCACACATGCATTCATGTACACAAGAGCATCCAAGCTCACAGGCCATGGCTATTTAAATAACTACCTCTTTGAATATTTTGGGAAAAAATCTCTAAGAAATAAAAAAGCAGTTATTAGATTCTATGTCATTGTAGAATTAACAGCCACCTTTTTAAAATAGTGGAGAAAATAAATTTACACACAATTCCTGACCTCAAGAAATTTCCTTTTTGGAGAATACGAATACTGGGATGCTTACAATAATAAAGACTCAATGGGGTCCTAGAAAAATAGAGGAGGGCACATGAAACCATAATAGTCAATAAACAGCAAAAACAAATAAACCTTAGTTCACTGGCATGTTAGTTTTCTTGTAATATCTATCAATTTGTTCAAGAGATGAAAGTGGGCTAAAGACTTTCATGTCTAAATTCTGCTGCCAGTGTTTATGGAAATGTAGATAATAGAATGGTATCATTGCACTTTTTGGAAGGAGCTGTCTTGTTTCATAGCCTATTTAATAATGCTATGGAGACACAACCTACAAAAGGGACACCTGAGGAAACTCCCTTGATAATAGGCACTTTATCACTAAACTCTGACCGTGCCCTTCACCTCCACAAGCAAAAAAGGATGAGAAAGTGATCTCCTCATCTTGTATTTAAGCCAGTGTATAACTTAAGAAAGCTCCTAACCTCATTTTTACCCCTGAGAAAAGGGCAGTCATCATATGTCATTTAGGTATACTCCTAATTTGGGAGGATGAGGAGGAAAACTATTTCCTTTTCTTACATTGGTTAAACGTTTGGATTTCTAGTCTGATCAAAATATTATTTTAAATGGTAGTACAGTCTTTCATCAGTAGTTTTATCTTTTCGAAAATAAGCTGTTTTTCTTTTTTACTTTCTTTTGTCTTAAAAACAAAGTACAATAGTAATACATACTCACTGGAACAAATCAAATAAGAGTTACATAGAGAAAGATAGAATATTCTCCCTATCCCCTCATCTAATATTAACATATAGTTGGTATGCGTTTCTCTGTCCATTTTCATTTAAGCCTATATTTCCACTCATGGGTGAGGAATAGTAACGAGGTATTGTAACCTGGTATAGCTTGCTTTGCCTAGCCGTTTGCTTAACTGCTTCACCTACAGGTGATTAGAACAAGTACTCACACTCATGGTAGCTGATGATACTCACTGACTGCTCTCATCAATAACTTTGAGAAGAACATTAATATCTAGGAGGATCATGAAAGAAACGCTAGAAATGTCCTTTCTGCTGCCATTCTTCTTAATACTGTCATTATATGAGGGAGGACCCCCCCAAAAAATGAAATTACTTTTGGAGGGTGAACCCCCTGTTGTAAAGGTTTCTCCGTTAGGAGTTTTAAGAACCAATCAGCATCAGTGTACCAGCTAGCGTTGTTGTGAGAGGCTGCATTCAGCTTCAGTGATTTTTGTTTGTTTCTGAGATTCTTTCAATGTGTTTGCCCATTTCATGATGGGTGATTTATGAGAGCACCTGCCCACATCATGCTGAGTGTATAGCAGTTTTTGACCAGAAAGTACATAATCCCTGTGCCCCACACTCCTTATTCATCTGATCTTACCCTGAGCAACATTTTATTGTTTCCTTGGATGAAAAAAGTTCTCAAAAGAAAACATTTTTCAGATGTGGAAGAGGCAAAACAAAAAGTGGCAGAAGCACTAAAAGGCATCAAAATTGACGAGTTCATGAACTGTTTTTAGCAGTGGAAAAGGTATCTCAATAGGTGTATTGCATCAAATGGAAAGTAGTTTGAAGGTGACTGAAACTTACACATGTAAGAATAAAGACACAATTTAATAAATAAATTCCTGTTGGGGGGGGTTCCCCCTTTGTAAATATAGTTAAAAGATGCTGCTCTTTGTTCTTGTTTCTTGAGATTCTTGCCCAATACTATGGTGGCAGTAAATTTGGTAAGAATGTTGCGTCTTCTATGGTGCTCAGATCCTGAACTATCACTCTCATCACCATATATGTTACCAGGTATCAAATCACTTTATAGGTTGAATTGAAATATAACAGCACTGTCCTAATTTAGGTATTTCACCACCAGCATAACCAGGGACTTCAATAGGAAGAAATGTTTGGTGATTTCAGCTATGTTTGAAGTTGTTATGTGCTAGGTAATATGTCAATTCTTCACAATATTTCCTCCCATCCTCATAACAACAGAATGCCATTGAGTGTTGCCTTGTGCCAACGCCTAGGCTAAGGTCTTTGTGCAGATTACACAGTTGTATCCTCACAAATTTCCATGTTATTTTTATTCTCGAATAAAGAAACAAGTTCTCTGTGGTGATACTGTCATTAATCTACTCACATCCCTTCACATCCATTTAAAATTTTCCCTACTATGCTTTTATTCCTAACAGCTAACTCCCAAATCTCTTTGTTGGAGAGTGTCCTTGACACTACCAAAGCCCACACAGTCTGTGCAAAGATAGAGAGCTATCTCTGTCTTGAAATTTCCATCCCCAAGTATAGGAAGCCCTCAAACAATAACTACTGGCTGCAGAGACATAAATATTTGAGCTTTCTTGCTACCAGTTGAGAAATCCAGATGTGTAAACTACACTACCACCTTAGACGTTTATGCCATACACGTGGTTGGCTTCTTTCTCTTCCTAATCTCACTTTTCTACCCACTGTTTCTGGGAACATGTCCCATTATATCACTTTTGCATGAAGCCTTATCTTAGAATTTTCCTTTAGAAAACCTTAGTTAAGATATTTTGTAAAAGGGAAGTTTATTGGTAAAAGTTTTCAAACCGTCTCAGGAAATGACCAATATATGACCAAGTCAAGTTGTTCTGGGAGAAAATTCCTTGTCTTTAATTGATAGACTCTATTACAATCTACTATGTGATCTTTAGTCAACAAACACCTATTGCATGCCTTTATTATGGCATATTTATAGCACAATCAGCGTATTATAGTAAGTGAATACGTTTTATACGTGTTCACCTGAAATTCGATTGCCTCCTCGGGACCACAGTTCCTTCATTTGTAAAATGGGTACATTAATGCTACATATCTCATAGAGTGGATGGAAAGACTAATGAAATGATACATGTAAACTGCTGAGAATCACAATCGGTAATTACTCATGCTAATTAAACTTAGCTGTTTTTATGATTATTGATTCATTTTTATTGTCTAATAGCCTATGTAAAGAACAAGAAGTATTGGTATAGGCATTAAAACTTGAAATGTAGAAGAAAACGTTAATTAACTGGTGCCCCACTGTATGCCTCTAACTGCTGGCTCTGTGTATCCCTTTAGCCTTGGCTCATCACGAGAAAACCTTGGAGACATTTCTGCTAGACTCAGCAGATCAATTTAACAAAGATGAATGACATTTTGCTTGAAATGTATTCAGCCATAGATGTCTTTTGCTAATTTCATATTTTGTAGTTCTCAGTTAGAATTAGTCACTTCCTTTTTTTAAAAAAAAAGTGGAATAAAATGGAATGCACATCAATTCATCACTTTATTATTTTAACCACATCAAAGTATTCAGTGTGAAGACAGTAGTCAAGTGAACTTCTCTTCTTGTAATGCTCAGAAACTATTTTAGCAGTGGAAAAATTGCTGCAATTTATATTCATCAAATTTCATGATTTGACTTATTTAAGAAAAGTTATTAACTTCTGAAAAGAATGCTTCAGAAGCATTCAAATGAGTACAAGTTATCTCCAGTGGTATACATGAAGTTTATTTAAAAATATACTCCCAGAAATCATACTTAGTTAGCTATAGTATTTCTACAAGGATAAATTTCTGCTTCATTTTGTAGAAATTTATTTATGAATGTCTATGTCTTGCCAGTGTAAAGGAGAATTATCACATCATCTTTTCCCAGTCAAAGGGGAAATATTCTGAAACAAAACAAAATGCCCCTTTTACATTTCACAGGTCAGCCTTAAAAAAAGGTAGATAGAATCTGTCATTTCTTTTATTCCTCACAAATTTATTGGAGGTAATGTGAACAATTTTAAGAGACTACCAACTAATAAAATAATAATTAGTCTAAAATTAATTTTCAAAATATAAGTAAAAATCTTATCCTCCTAAATTTCAAATTCTTTAAAAATGTTTTTAATATTACTAAATTAATGCCATCTGATATAATAGCAATTATAATATGTAACATGATAGATTTAAGTAATTTACATGTATTTATTGCTTAATCTTCTAAATGAAGAGGTAGATTCCATTATTATATAAGAAATAAGGAAGTAAAGGTACAAATAAATTACCAACATTTCTGAGTCTATATAGTTAGTAAATGGCAAAGTGGGAATTCAAACGCAACCAATAAGACCACCGGGCAACCTTTCTTATCTGTATTCTAATATGAACATTTAAGCATGCCAGAAATCTAAGTGCCATTTGGAAACCATAATTAATATTTTGGTATATAACTTTCTGCATTTTTTCTTTATTAACACCTCTCTCTCTTTGTCCCTCTCAAAATTCCTATTCACTACTCTTTTTATGGCTATGTTTAGAGTGTACTTTATATAGGTATATTATTTTATATTTTATTTTATGTTTTCTTTTTTTTTTTTTTTTTTTGAGTTGGAGTCTCACTCTGTCACACAGACTGGAGTGCAGTGGCCGCTCCCAGCCGCCGCAGCCTCGACCTGCTGGGCTCCGGCGAACCTTCCACCTCAGCCTCCCGAGTAGTCGGAATTACAGGCATGCACTACCACTGATTTTTTTTTTTTTTTGGATTTATTGTAGAGATGAGGTCTCGCTGCCCAGGTGGGCCTCGAACCCGCGGGCTCAGGCAATCCACTCACCTCAGCTTCCCGGCTATTTTATGTTTTCTTAAAATTCATGTGTTTGTCAAATACCAACTTATCTGTTTAATAGGAATATGAGATTATCTTTATTTGTACATATATATATATAATTTTAAAATGTCAAGTATTTTAAGTGTTCACCAAAAGTCATACATGGATGAGTAAAGTATACTGTTTGCTGCATAGTACCATTAATAGAATGAAAATGAAACACAGCTATTTTGGGTACCCTAATTACAAGCAACAATTTTGTCATTTATTAGTTATGTCACCTGAGATACTTTATTAACTTAATATCCCAAACACCCAAAGAAGAATTACCTAGGATCTCTTGTAAAATAACGCAAAGGTAGGTATGGAGTGGGTGGAGGTTGGTGAAATATAGATGAAACAACACTGGCTTATGAGCTGATACTTGCTAAAGCTGGGTAGTGAATATATAGGAGTTTATTATTTGATTCCACCTATTTTTTATATGTCTGCAAGTTTGCATAATACACATTTAAGAAAGAAGGGAAATTATTCTTGACTTACATTATAGAGTTTATGCAAAAATAAAATTATTTTTAAATGATAAATTTTTAAATGATAAATCTGTAGAATATCTATGCTTAGATACATAGAGGGTGCTCAATAAATGATACCTCTCATTATGCATTAAATAACTACATTTGTATATCTTATTATGCATTAAATACTACATAGAAATATGCGATATATTGTCAAAGAGCCAAATACCGACTACAATGAAAAATAATGAACACTTACTGAGTTCTTTCTATGTTTCAGGATTAACTAACTCAAAATTCACAACTATCTCATAAAGTAGGTACTATTATTACCTTATTTTATAAAAGCTGAAACTGAAGCTAGGGAAGGTAAATAATGTAACAAAGATTTTGCGCTGTCTATCCATGCATCTATCTGCCTGTCTACCTGTCTGTCCTTCCATCCATCCATCCGTCCATCCACCATTTATCCACCCATCCATCCATCTTACTATCCATTCATCCATTCATCCATTCATCCATCCAACCATCCATTCATCCATCCATCCATCCATCCATCCATCCACACACCGAGTTATGTCTGTGACCACAAAGTTTCTTTTCTTTTTCACTCTCCCTGTCCTTCTCTATCTACTTTTAAAAACACTAACATTTTATGAATTACAGTACTGAAAATATGCTTATGTTAGTTTTCTGTTATTAAAAGACGATACTGAGAATAAAAAAGTAATAAATACAGGTCTATGAACATATGAAAGAAATGTCCTAAACAATAGAAATACATGGTATAATAACAGTAGCATGGCAGCCCTTTAAAGCTTATAAAGCACCTCATGTACATTATTTCATTTGACTCTTATCACAATCTATGGCATTACTATTTTTATTTTTCACATTTTAGAGGTCAAATTTAATATAACTTCCAATCAAAAATAAGTATAGTGTAATAAACATGTTATAATAACATATAGTAAGTAAATACCCTGACTTCTTGCTCTTAAAACTCCATCAATCAACCAGAGTAATTGGTAAAAATAAAATAATAAGAAATAATATATTTGATTCTAGTATGAAGGTATAATCACACCATTAGAGCATGTCAATCTGTAATTTTTAGGAGGTTGTAATATGGTGGCTTCTTCCTACTAACATGTTTAAATTCATTTTAAGCATTATAATTCATAATTAATCTATATATTATAAAAATATAAATGCATATTCACATTTACATGGAGATAATAAATTAGTGGAAAATAGCTGTATTTTGCTCCTTGTGATTTTATTTTTTTTTAATTTTTTTATTTTAAAGATGTGGGGTACAATTCAGGCTTAGGTATATAAATGTTTATTGTGCAGGTACCCTTGTTGATGAAGTGTGCCCCTCCCTCCCAACTCCCTGTGATTTTAACTTACAGGAAATAATTGTCTTAGAAAGAAAAAAAATACAGTGTTTGGTGTGAACTTATTCTTTCTACTAATACCAACACTTTTTAACATAGTTCTTTCTCAGTACAACAGAGCAGGCAGCCCACAAAGCCATTTGCTGCTGCAAGGAGCATGCTGTGTTGAACTTAAAACACATTCCCCTTACAACTCTTTGAAACTGTTTTTTGTTTTGTTTCCCAAGAAACTTCAAATGTACTAAATTTAGCATCAGTTCAAGGCACACTCAGGCATATTACAATGAAAACCCAATGACTAAACATGTTACCACTATTCATAATATTTTGTGTGTATGTGCCTTATATATGGTGTCTTGCTAATTATGAAAATATTATTATTATTCACAGTAGCAACCCCACTTCTAACAAATTTCTAACAGTGACTCATTTTTAAATATCTTATACACATGTGGCATGGGTCTTAACATGTCCAGTTATAATCATTTGTCACCTTTATGACTCCATCATGTTGTTTCATCTAGTGAGGGTTTTGTTTCGTTTCCATTTATGATTATACACTTTTAAAAGAAGATTAATTTCAAAATGTGAATCTTATTTTTGAAAGGCCAGCATGTCCTTGCCTACCTGCATATATAATTTAACATAATGAAGACTAAATATACTCTTCAGTCATGACAATTTTATTTTTTGTTCTGTTTCCATTTTTGTTAACAGAAGATCCTTATCAGTTTAGTCTTGCCTATGTGTTTATTATTATAGAAAATAATAATAAAATGAATTCTCACTTTCAAATTGTATCTGCATATATCACTTTTAAGTGCCAGTAGTATAAATGAATTAGAAGCAACTTTTATTTAAATCAGATCTTAAGTTATTTTACCAGAAACATGACTTTGTGAATGTTTCTATAACAAACCTGCTAAGGATTGATTTGCCTGTGCTTTTGATACTCTTTTAATAAGGAAAGTTATGGGGAATCCAGACCATTCCCATTAAAGCATCCAGAGAGAATCAGCTAATGCTGTAATTGTTTAAGGTTTTCTCCTAAAACCCAAGTGATAATCCATATGAGTGAAATGGAGAGGAGTTCAGCTTTAAAGTTGGCAGATTTGAGATGATTCTATGGCAACAGAACTGTGCTTGAGGCAAATCAGTTGCAGCATCTTTTATAATTGTGTCACCTAGATTTCGCCTTAGGAATTTCTGGATTTCCAGAGAACATTGTGACCTCAAATGCTATATCTTAATAGAGAATAAAAGTAGATTAGAAGGATTATTTACCCACAGTTTGTGGTTGATGGACAAGTCTCAAGAGTTTATACGTACCCAGTATTAAAGATACTTTCCTGGACTTCATAATCACATTGAAAATACAAAGATTGACTTATATACAGTGACCAATTAGTGAAGGATGGTCTTCAGTATTTAACAGACACTGAACATATAAGAATGTTTTTGTACTTTTAACTGTAGTGAGAGACACAGGCCGCCTACAACACACAATTAGTCATCACTGTTTGGATTGCATGGGCTTAATATACAGCATCAATTGCTTGACCTAGCCTTTTGCTCAGCACTGCTCCATGAAGGTGAGCTATGCTGGAGAAATATGTTACAGTGTCATCTTCAAGTTTTTCAACATGAGTATCCAAGTCAAAGATTATTTTGAGAATTCAGGGTCATAAATTCCTGTGAAGTTGGGTAACTATACACAGACTAATTTATTTTACACAGGAAAGATAGCTATAGCATATAATCATATTCAATACATTTATATTGATCTTTTCCAGTAATACAGGACTTGATGGTCAATATTGAGGATGAAACAAAAAACAAGTAAGGCATGAATATAACTCTTGACTTCATGACCTAGTAGACCTACAAAAGTTGTCTAAATCTGATGAAGAGAAAATATAAAAGATATTCCAAACAGTGTGTGCAAATTCAGAGGTAGGATGGAGGGTGCTCCAGCTGGAGGACAATGAGAAACAAGTCATGTTGAATACGGGGTGATTTGAGTAATGTCAGACCAAATATCAAACTTGAATGCTGAGTGAAGATTCAATGATAGACTAGATTCCATGGACAATAGGTTCTGAAATTATGACAGTGATGGTTCTTATGTTGATGACAACTAAAACTATCATTCTGCTAGGTACTTAATATGCACTGTATTATCCCAACAATCATGCACAGGGCTTTAACTTTAATGTATCCATAAGGGTACTGGGGCTTATAAATTAAATGATTTTTCCAAGATCACACAACATGAAGTGGAATATCTGAAATTCAGACCCATATCTGTCTAAGTTTAAAGACTGTACACCTATTTCTCCTCCTTTTTGCAACAACGGAAATGATGGTTCCATATCATCATGGAATAAATCAGATTTTCTTTTAACTATAATGCTTTGTGTTAATAAAGAAAGTATGATATTTAGTGCCTATTATTAACCATTACTCTGCTTAATCTTCCCAACTTTTCTGTGTGGTGGATAGTGTAGCTAAAATCCCCAAGAAAACTGAACAAGTACAAGTAAAAGTACCAAATTTGAAAGCCTTTTGTTAAAACCTCTCTTTTTCTCATTTGGAGGAAGGAAGGGCAGTAAAGGTAGATGAGAGAGGATGGACTATTTCCCATGTGGTCTTCTGAGAATCTTTACATACAAGGAAAGTCAGCAAATCCCTCTTGATGTGGGAAGCATTAGGACATTAGGAAGTAGAGCATCTCTCTGGAGCATTCTCCTCTGCAATTGTCTGTCTTCTACACAGCCTCAGGGATTTCTGTAGGTGATCCTCTCCAAGGAGAGGATTAACCACATAGTCTGGGGCTGCCTCTTCCACTTGCAACATCTCCATCGTTATTGTATAGCTCAGGTTCTTGTTTCTGGCTTCCACAACACTTATTTTTTGCATTGTTTTTGTCTGAGTCTCCAATGGTGATATAAGCACCATGAAAATACCTTATCAATTTTTGCATTAGTATATTCACTGTATCTAGCAGCACAAGACATATAATAAGCCCTCAGTATGTATTTGCAGAAAAAATGAATAAATCAAGGAAGTCTGACCCACATTCACTGTGCCTTTATCTCCATCTCTCGTGTCCTGTGTTGTTATCTTTCTGCCATTGTCACAAGAGATCTTTAGGTCCATTATTTCTTGTAAAATAGCTAGAGTATTAATTTGTAAAATTAAAGATTTCTTCATTAGTATCTATTTATTAATTATAAGAATCTATGAAAGATCTTGTTTATGTGTTTGTGTATGTGTTGGGCTCTTTACTACATTGAATTCTGGATTTTTAAAATAAATACTATTTATTTATAAGACTACAGTGTTTTAGGAAGCATAGAGAGCAAAGGAAAATAACAATTGCAGGTTTAAGGCTGTGCATACTAATTGCCATTGAGTAAAGAGAGCACACTGAGGCCATGCAGAAAAGTTGAATTAACTATTTGTATTCACTTACAAAATACTAAATGCTACTGCATAGTATTTTGTATAAAATACTAAATTTAGTATAAAATACTAAATGCCACTGCAATAGGCTTAGCAATTAGGTGATCAAAACTACTATGTTCCATGAAGAGCAATATCTCTAAGCTTTTTAACTGTAAACTTGTCAAGTACATAAACCCAATTGTTCTGCAGCTGCCTTGTATGAGCAAAATTTGATGGTGAAAGTGACTAATTCCTATTTTCTTTTTCCTTTTTTTTTGACTTTTAACTATTATTATGTCTAATTTATTAACTTTATTAAATACACTATTTCAGACTTTGAAATGCATGGTATATTATATTCTAACATATTTTTTTCTTTAAAGTTAATTTTCCAATTTTAAATAAGTACTTGAGAATATCATGAATCTTTCTACATCTATTGTCAACAATGCTATCCCTATTTTCTTTCAATGACCAATATAATTTTGAAAATTGTCAAATACACTTTGATAACAGAAACTGTATAAATGTAAATTTAAAGAAATGAGCTTAATGCTTTTTGATAACTGAATTTTCTGATATTATTTTACTGTTGAAACTTAAATGCTAGCCCAGGTTGATGGTTTTTGTATATTGCTTTAATAATACATTGATTTATTCCCATAGTGTAATCTTGTAAAAAAATTAACAATGCAAATATGACTAGACCATTTAAAAATCAATATGTTATCATTCAACCCATTTAATTACTTTAATTAAATATCTTAGGAGCAACCCAGATCCATTCTGAGAGGAGATTTAGTTTTCTAGATATGTGTCATGATACCATATTGCTGTATAATATTTTGAATAAGGTGACTTCAAATTACATTGTGAAATCTATAACAAATTCAGTCATAACTTAAGATTAGTGACCAAATATTGGCAGCTTTATAGAACTTGTATGTAAACAAGTCAAAAATAAGGATGGAATATTTTTAGTATATTATTCACTTGCACAGAAAAAATTTATTCACACCTTCTTAAGCTTTTTGAAGAAAGTGGACTCCTAAAACTTGTTAATATAGCAACTATACTTTCTATTTTTAGTATGAAAGTTAAAAAAATATATTAGGAACTAAATAGACTCTTTCATTTTCTCTGCTTTCTCTATTTTTCTCCTGCTGTTTCTTAAAGGCAGGCCAAGTTTCTACAGGGTTTTAAAAATGCTTTAAGATTTAATGTAAAATATTCATAGACTCACAAAGAGTTGCAAAAACAGCACATAGTGTCTGTGTACACATCACCCAACTTTCCTTGATGGTAACATATTGAATAAATATAGTACATTATCAAATGCAATACATTGACATTGTCACAATGCAATTAACAAAACTGCAGACCTTACTTGAATTGCACCAGTCTGTGCACCTGCTCTTTTATTGTAAGTCTTTATGTATTTATTCTATATCATTAATCATATAAATAGATTCATATAAGCACTACCACCATCAAGATACAGAACTGTTTCATCACCACAAAGGAGCTTAAAGAGTGATTTCATAAAGTAACCACAAATGTGTCAAAGGCCATTTCTGTGTTATATGGCAAGAATGTTTTGAGTTATGAAAACTCACTGATCATGTCTTTCAGTGTTATAACATCAGGATTTCCCTCCCTCATTACAATATTTCTGATGAATTGCAGTTGATGAATATGAGAACATCCAACTCTTCCTGACTCTATAAATATGTTGACTAAGATTGTAATATTTATGGTGTCTTCTTAAGGGGCACTTGTTTTATTATGATGATTTGAAGATGGTGAGAATAGTAGGAGCAGCCTATTTTAGCAAACAGGATGTGAATCTTCTATATCCAGCTCAGCCATTCCCCCAACAGGGGACATCTGCCTTTGCTACATAATTTTCCCTTCTGGGAAATATGAAGAGTATGAATATGAATGATGGGCTCAGCTTTTCTAGTGCATACAATCTGAGAAGAGCAGGTATAGTAGTTTAGGAGCTGTGTTAGCTCTTTTGCTTTCCAAAAAGAGGTCTTTTAAATGTTCTAAGTTAGTCATTTGCTAAGTGATAGGGCAATTGGCTGTCCTTTTTGAATGAATTGGTAATGATGCTGATTCATCAAAATAGAATACAGACAATGCACCTACTCCCTTGTAGTGAAAAAACTCTGATAGCAATTAATCCACACACCAAAGACTTGGCTTAGGCACTGTGGAAGGAAATGGAATAGTAATTGACATGAGTATAACATAGAGGTTAGGAGCTGGGGCTTGAAATTCAGAATTCCAGGTCTTCCATTTAATTGCTGAGCCCTCTTGGCCAAGATATGTAAAGTGCTCTATACAGGTCGTGGCACCCATCCATTATACACTCAGTATGCAATGGTTACTTTGTTTTATTAGCTGAGGATCATACAAGCTAGTTGATAAGGGAATTGCTAAAAACAAACATTTGTTTCATGAAATAAAGTAATAACAATGCAAAGATTTTAAAAGATTTAGAGAAAGAGGGGGCACAGAACTCACATGTATGTAGGCCTGCTTTTTATCAGAAACTGTGTAGGTGACTTAGAAACCTTCTTTTATGGATTACGTTAAACAATTATTTATAAAGACCATAACAGTTTTGACAAGCTAACCATAGAGCAAAAAGTGTAAGCCAAGGCCTAGAGGATTTTCAAGAAGCGGGAATTTTGTAGACTGCAGATCTCGTCTAATGCAGCACCATGGACAGCTCCAAGGCAGTCCTATTTATCCAAGAAATTGACGTTAAAAACTGCTTTCATCTGAATACAACTTTCTCTTTGACCTTGCAAGGTCTACCCTGGAAGAGATGCCTTTTATTCTTTAAAAGATCATATACTTTTAATCCATGACCAACTTGTTCATATCAGTCATTTGACATGTCTTTGTATAATGCCGCATCAAGTGGATAGATTAGGATTTCCTTTGCAAGGCTTTCATTAGCTCAATCCTTTGGCTCATGGAGTTTTCTTCTTTTAGAGCTCTGCGCTGTTCAAATGTGTTTAATACACTTAAAGGAATTTATTTGACCTAGTAATTTATGCCTTTCTCTCAGCACATCTTTTTTAAAGGGGGCATCAGATACTTGGTGTGCTGGCAATGGCATACGCAGATCAGGTGGGAGGAATTAATGAGAGCAGCAATTTCATCATCTGGATATTCAAGATTAATCTTCTATAGTTTAACTCTGCATTCTAAATAAGTCTAACATATTTAAAAGACCAGAAAAACCCCACATCAATACAAAAATCTTTGTTATCTGTGATAATAATGCATGTTATAGATAATAGCATGTTATTTTCTAAATGACAGTAGGAGAAACATAAAAAACCCTCTACTTTGCCTATCAGAGAATTAAAATTTGTATATTATGAGATGGTTAATTTTCAAAATTAGTTTGAATCTCACAAAAAGCTGATCCTGGTTTTGAAGGACAAGTCAGAACCAGATACCAGGATGTGCCATGTTGAAGTCACAGTTCATCTATGTTGCTTGCAATCTGCCTTCATTTGGTTCCTGGATGTCTTGACCTTACTTGCCAGGAGTGAAATGTTTTTTGTAAAGGAACATATGCCTTTATGAAAGTAGCTCATGTAGGGAAGAGATTGTGAGCAATTGCCTAAGTAATACATAGTGACAACAACTACAAAAATTTAATATAAATATTATCAATTTTCCTTTGTTCAGTGGGCATGATATATAAAGGCTGACTGGGATACACCAGGTGGGACAGACTGACTGGGCCTAAATTGTCAACTTCTTTTCAACTGGATGGAAACAGAAGTTGAAGAGACATACACTAAAAAGTAGTCATTTGAGGGTTAAGGGTTGGTTTACATAGAACACAGTGATGAATGTCTCTGAAGTGAAAATTGTGAATTCCAGCTATTTTCAACTATGGCAAATTATATAGCAGAAAATTCTAATAAAACATTATTTACAGTCCATAATTGTCTATAAGTCTAATAATTGGTTTATTGAGATAAAAGATTCCTGGTGATTTATGAAATCAGATATTTCTAATGGCATGAATTTTAAAAGATTTTATAATATTAATTCCAATTACTATTATGGTTACAATAGGTTGTCCAGGAGGTTAATGACTAAATTTTAGTAATATTTGTTTTCTGTCTTGATTTATACAGTTTATGTATATAGTAATAATAGCTGTAAATTTGGCACCATTAATATTAAATAAGGTGTATGTTTTAATAGAAAATTAAAGTTAGATATTTAGCTAATCTAAAGGATTTAACAACTTAAATTTTGTATTTGTGTGAACCAACTTCAAATCACTAATAAGGCATTCATGCTAAATAAAAATATGCAACTTACAAGAATGATTATGTGAAAATCATCTATTCTTCCAAAACATGAAGTTTTCAAACCCACCTTTTATTACTGTTTTAAGAAAGAAATCATTTCCATATATTTGCATGTAGATCACTTTTAATCTCAGAGAATTTTCCATAAAAGTTTTTATTACTGCTATAACAGACAGAGCTAGTGGACTATTAATTTGAAAAGCTGTACATAAAAACACATCCATAGCTTAAATGACCTAGTATACCTTCTTGTTTTTGGAAATGAAGATGTAAATTAAGTAATTACAGAATCCTTGTTAATTCTCAGATTTAGACAGTCTTGGCAATATCTCTCAGGAATAAAAAATATATGTGTTTTTTGGCATCTTGGCAGAGTATCTTTCCTTTGTAATTTTTCGTGAAGTCTAGACTAAAAGTGAATATAAGGATAGATTCCTGCTGCCATAAAATATTTCATAGGTAAACCAACAAGGTCAATTATTATCTTCCTGCAGTAGACTTACAACTTACTGTTTGTAGTTATGGAATTTATATCAGTGATTGACAAATTTTTTCACCTCTAGGGAATTTTTCTTCCCATATGTATCCTTCTCTCACATGTGCTGTATTTTTGAATATTCTCCCTACAAAGTCAACTGCATTTATCAAGTATTTTTCTTTTTTTAATTAACCAGATTTATATAAGTGAAAATAGTCCCCTCTAATTCCCATTAAAAAAAAACAGTGACCCTTTAAAATAATATAATTCTAAAAAAAATAAAAGGAAAATTAGATTGGTAATTCATTCAGTCGTTAAAACCATATCACAATTAAACATAAAATTTCTTTTGGCATTTCGAAATGGTAAAATCTCTATTAGTATCTTCATGGATGCTTTCTTTATGTACATTTCTGCCTTTGTGCCCTGACCACAGTAGAAAAAGCTAACATGTTCACCCCTTTTCCTTATTGTCATCTCATATATTTCTCTTTCTTCCCCTAATTTCTACTCCATATGCATGTGTCCACTTCCATTATTTGTTTACTTGGTTTTTTCAATTCCCTGAAACTAGCTCTAGGGATGGACAGTCAAATGTTCTTGGTTTAGCACTAAGTTAATTTGACAAATACTTCCTGAGCCACCGCCATGTGTCAGGCACTACCCTAGATAATTGGAATGCATCGTGAACAAAACAGAAAAGATGCTTATCCTGGATTCTTGGGGGTCTCAGATATAAATGACAGATATAAATATACAAATTGCATAGTATTTTAAAAAGTGATGAGAGCTATGGAAAAGAAGGAGGGCAAAGTCAGAGATAGCTCATGCTTAACTGTATTCCAATTATAAACATGTTATCTGAGTATTCTTCATTAGGAAGGTGACATTTGAACAAAGATCTGAACCAGACAAGGGGATGAATCACGTATATCAGAGGGAGACTCATTTTGTCTCTAGCTAACACTCAATGCAGGATTCCTAAGCCACCAGTTTATATGCTATTTTTTTCAGGTTATCTCCAGTATGGCTAGAGTGCAGTAAGTGAGAAAGTTACATGAGAGGATATTAGTGAGGTGAGAGTGGACCTTGGAGGCCATTGTAAGGACATTAGTTTTTCTTCTGAGTGAGATAGGAGCTGATGGATCTGATGTTTGTTTTAAAAGGATAACTCTAGATGCTGGGGGAGTGAGTGTGGTTGCTCAAAGCAAGGAGACAAGTTAGAAAGCTATTGCTGTAACAAAAGTTGAAGATGATGGTGACTCAGACCAGGGTGCTAAAAAGTAGTCATATTCTGAATGCATTTGAAACTGGATCCAGCTAGGATATCCTAGTGGATTGAATAATGGGTATAGGAGAAAAATAGGGTCATGAATGCTCCCGAAGTTTTTTGCTCTAATTAACTATATAAGGGATATTGTTGTCCTCAACTGAATTGATACAGACTGTAGGTAGAGTGGAGTTATTTTTTTGTGGGGGTGGAGGTTAAGAGACATTAGATATCCCAGCAGAAATATTGAGTAGGCAACTGACTGTATGAGTATAGGGCTCAGGACAAAAGCTCCAGGTTGGGTATTTAAATTTGGGCATAAGATAACATTTGAAGCCATGAGACCAGATGATCTCATTAAGGAAAAGTATATAGATAGAAAACAGAAGAGGTCTAAGGACTCCAAGATTAAGAGATGGATCAGAAAAGGATAAAACAGCAAGAAATAATGAAAAAGAGGGACCAATGAGGTGGGAAGAAAAGCAAAATCATGTGGTGTCCTGAGAACCTAAAGTTCTACCTACAAAACGTACATTTTGGGGGCTTATATCCTGATTTTCTAACTATATAACCAAAAGGGAAAAGCAGTATTTTTTAGATATATCATGTTAATTACTCTAAGTGGTATTAAATGAATCTAAATAATTCAGCAGTATAATGTGAAAAAATAAAGAATTCATAGGAAAAGGAACAAAAGTTAGCTCACGAAATGACTTGAATTAACACTGAAATTATATCTCCAGTGTAGGTCCACATATTCTGTGTCTCAGTGGTTGAGTTAACGGCAAGATTCTTTCGTAAGAAAAAAAGAATGTGAGCATTTGTGTCTACACGACTGAATCAAATCTCCCCAACATTGAAATATAGTTAACATAGTATCTTGAAAGGAACCCTAAGTGGGATTCAGGGAACCTAACTTCTAACTATGGTTTTGCTGCTGACTGACTGCATTAACTTCAAATCTATCATTAGCCTCCTTGTGCCTCATTATCCTCATTTCACCAAATAAGAAAAATGAAATATTCCTCCTTCCCTACCTCACTTGGATGTTGTGAATTTAAATGTGTGAGAAGTGCTTGAAATGCATAAAATTTGGTGGAGTGTTTTATTCATGAATTCAAGGCATCTGAAATTTGACCATGATGGAAAAGTTGCTTCCTTGCACATTTTTTAGAGGGACATTTCTGATACTGACCTACCCATGTATGCTGTGTTACCTAATCCAAAATGTAAAACCCAGACAAATGACCTTATGGATAAGCATTACATATCCTATGTTTTGTATTCTTTCATAGTATTCATCATGCACTTGTTTACGCACTAAACATATATTTATGAAATACATATAGATAAAAAGCATCAATTCCTAAGTGACATTGATAGGACCTTCCATTCTTATATTTCTTTGTCATTTAAAATGTGCTTTTATAGTTATTATCCCCACTGATCTCTCAATTACTTGAGGTTGAAATGACAGATGTGGTTTTTCTATTTTATTTTATTTCATTCTATTCTATCTTACTGTTGCTTTGTTTTGTTTTGTTTTGTTTTTTTAGTAAGAATCTCACTCTGTCACCCAGGGTGGAGTGCAGTGGCATGATCACGTCCACTGCAGCCTCTATCTTCTGTGCTCAGTTGATCCTTTTGCCTCAGTCTTCCAAGTACAAATGGAACTACAGGCACGTGCCACCATGCCCAGCTAGCTTTTTCTATTTTAAAATGAGGGGATTAAGACTCTCAGATGACTGTACCCTCCGATTGATGTGGCAAAAAAAGCATGGTCTGGCGCTGAGCTCTTCTGATATCCAATGTAGACCATTATGCTGTACAACATGGCAGTTAGCTTATTTTATTACAGGTACTAAATATTTTCCACAACATATGTGATACCTGAAGGAGAATGTGGCCTAAAACAGCAGCAGTGGAACAAAAGATTAAATGATCAATTTTCGTGAAATTATTTTTAAAGGATTTTCTCTTCATCATTAAATACTGCCCCTGACTAAGAAATTATTCTAGTAATAAATGATGATATCAAGTTTTCCAATGTGGCAATCGGGTTAGAATACCTGCACATGATCTTGAAACTCCTAGCTCCATCACAATGTGTAAAAATTCATTTTTATTTGGGTAGGTAGGTAGGCATGTAGTCTTGACTCAGCGTCTGGCTCTGCTGGTTGCTATATGATCTTTTTTTTTTTTTTTGAGTTGGAGTCTCACTCTGTCACCCAGACTGGAGTGCAGTGGCCGCTCCCGGCCACCGCAGCCTCGACCTGCTGAGCTCCGGCGATCATTCCGCCTCAGCCTTCCAAATAACCCGAATTTCAGGCATGCGCTACCACGTCCGGCTGATTTTTTGATTTATTGTGGAGATGAGGTCTCGCTGCCCAGGCGGGTCTCGAACCCGCGGGCTTAGGCAATCCACTCACCTCAGCCTCCCAAAGGCGCGGGATTACAGGCTGAGCCACCGAGCCCGGCTGCTATATGATCTTAAAACTGTCACTTATTTCTTATCAACCGCAGTTTTTCTTACCCTTAAAATAAATGTAACAAGAAAACTAGTACCTGTTTCAAAGGGTTATTTCTTTTTTCAATCAACCAGCAGATATTTATAACCTTCTATATGTCAGATGTTGTTCTAGGTGCCGATTACAGAAATTAATCTCAAAGAAAAAAGTTCTTGCTCCCAAAGATCTTATGTTCTAATGAAGGAAATGTAAAAAATAGAATGCAATTTTTAGATATCAATAAGTAGTTTACACAAAATAAAAGTGGGTAGTGTGGTAGAGTGTAACTAGAATGTGAATCGAGATGTGACATCAGAGAGAGAAGTCAGAGGAAGGATTCTTAAGAAATTAACATTTGAGAAGGAACCTGAATACTAATAAAGAGACAGATATATAAAGACCATTCCAGACAAAAGGAACAAAAAGTATGGAGTCCCATAGTCAACTTAGCCTATTGAGGAAAAGCGTAAGTGGAGTATATAGTGATGGAGGGTTGGGTGCCAGGAGATTAGGAGAAAGATCTGGCAATTCATAGTCTTCCAACATAGTAAATAATTGAGATTTTTTTTGTTATAGATTAAAGGGCAAGCCATTGAGGTTTTTAATCAGGAGAGTTATAAAATATAATTTATATTTGTGATTGATAGAGCTTGCATTCTGGGAATTTATTCAGGAAAAAGAGACTGTGTGTGTGTGTGTGTAATACATAGTGCACATATGAAATGGTAAAAATAAATTTTATCTGTCGATGATAAATTTGGAATGCTGATGGCGATAGTGAGTGTATGTAATACTTAAAACTTCTGAAAACCTACATTTGACCTAGAAATCTAAAAGTATATGCAACAAAACCCATAATCTGCTCTTATTTCTGTACCATTTGGTCCAATAATAAGGCAAATTGTTCAGAAGTCTATGTCAGCCTTCAGTGTCTTCATCCCCTTTTTAGAACTCTCCACTAATATTACATTAGTAAAGTCTTCCATGACCTATATGTCACTGAGACCTCAAAGAAAAGAGCCAAGCTAAAGTATAAGAGGTGGGGGAGAAACTGGCTTAAAAAGACTAAAAGGTTCCAGGAACATAAAAAAAAAAAAGTCTTTTTGAAAAATGAGAAAGGATAGAAGAAGCGATGCCCCTCTTGACAATTTAGTCAACCCTTGAAAATAAAAAAAAAATATATTGTGTTACAGCTAATAACTATTTGTCACTGCAGCCACTTGCCAATGTCTGCCCTTTAAAATGACCCAATCACATTGGCCTCAAAAATCAGAAATCAAGGAATATACTTGAATGTAACATGATCTACATAGACTGACAATTTCCCATATATATTCTATAGATACTACCAATTCTTGTATGTAGAAACGGAGTAAAAGTCCCTTATAGCAGGTTTTCATTTGCTTTCAGGATATAATTTAATTATTATTCACATTTGTCATTGGTATATTTGAATTTAATCCTGATTCAACTTTTTATCCCCTTTAAATGAGTGGGTGGGGAGCTGGTATTACAGAGTAAGATGGTAATTTTGTGCTCATGAAGCATTTGAAAACATTACTCACACTCTTCTGATTGTCAAAATGACCACTAATTGGTTAACATCTTAAGAGGTATCAAGAGTTAGAACCAGCAGATATTTATAACATTCTATATGCCAGATGTTCTTCTAGGTGCCGATTACAGGAATGAATCTCAAAGAAAAAAGTTCTTTTTTTTATTTTTATTTTTTTTCATTATGATATTGTGGGGTACAGTTAAGGGTTAGGTATACAAATACGTTTCGTTCAGGCACCCTTGTTGATAAGAGGTGTTTCCCTGTCCCCAGACAGATATTTGCTACCGTTAATCCCATCCCCCTCTCTCCCATAGTTTCCCACTATTGTCAGTCATTTTCTTATAGTATTACATTGGATGTTCAAGGTCAATTATATGAGTGAAAACATGTGATACTCAGATCTTTGTTTCTGTGAGAGGTCATTCAGTATTATAGACTCTAGTTCCATCCAGGTTGCTGCGAAATTCATGATTTTGCTCTTTTTTATGGCTGCGTAGTATTCCATCATGTATATGTACCACATTTTTTAAATCCGGTCCTCTTTTGATGGGCAGCATGGTTGCTTCCAGGTTCTTGCTATTGTGAACAACGCTGCGATAAACATGCGTGTGCAGGTATCTTTTTTATAGAATGATTTGAGTTCTTCAGGATATATTCCCAGTAGGGGGATTGAGGGGTCATATGGGAGGTTGATATTTAGAGCTTTTAGGAATCGCCACACTGCTTTCCACAGAGGTTGCACTAGTTTACACTCCCACCAACAATGTAGAAGTGTTCCCTTTTCACCACACCCTCTCCAGCAGCTGTTATTTTTTGAGTTGTTGATAATTGCCATTCTGACTGGAGTTAGGTGGTATCTCAGTGTGGTTTTGATTTGCATCTCTCTGATGATTAGTGAGGTTGAACATTTCTTCATGTGTCTGTTGGCTGCTCAGATGTCTTCCTTTGAGAAGTGTCTGTTCATATCTTTTGCCCATTTATAATGGGGTTGTTTGTTTTTTCTTTTCAGCACATTTGAGTTCCTTGTAGATCAAAGATGTTAGGCCTTTGTCAGATCTGGTGTTGGCAAATACTTTTTCCCAGTCTGTGGGCTGTCTCCTTGCTCTCTTGATGGTTTCTTTGGCTTTGCAGAAGCTTGTCAGTTTAATGAGTTCCCACTTGTCTGTCTTATCTCTTATGGCCTGTGGGTTTCAGGTTTTGTTCAGGAATTGGATGCCAGTTCCAATTTCCATGAGGGTGTGTCCTTCATTTTCTAAGGTTCTATAGTTTGAGGTTTTACATTTAGGTCTCTGATCCATTTGGAGTTAATTTTTGTGTATGGGGATAGATAGGGGTCCTGTTTCAATCTTCTGCATGTGGTCACCCAGTTTTCCCGGCACCATTTACTGAATAGGTTCTCCTCTCCCCAGTGGTAGGTGATGGAGGCTTTGTTGAAGATGAGTTGATTGAGAAATGAGGTTTTGCTTCTGGAATCTCAATTCTATTCCATTGATCTATAGGCCTGTTCCTATACCAATACCAAGCTGTTTTGATGATTGTAACTTTATAGTAAAGTTTGAAGTCTGGTAATGTGATACCACCTGCATTGTTTTTTTTTTTTGCTGAGGATTGTTCTGGCTATTCTTGGACTTTTGTGTTTCCATATGAATTCCTGTATTATTTTTTCTAGGTCTGAGAAGAATGTTGCTGATAATTTGATGGGTATTGCATTGAATTTGTAGATTGCCTTAGGTAAGATGGACATCTTCACAATGTTGATTCTTCCAATCCATGAGCATGGGATATTTTTCCACTTGGTTGTGTCATCTTTGATTTCTTTCAGCAGTGTTTTATAGTTTTCATTGTAAAGGTCTTTCATGTCTCTGGTTAGGAAGATGCCAAGATATTTCTTTTTTTCTTTTTTTTGGTGGCTATTGTGAATGGAATTGTGGTTTTTATTTGGGTTTCTGTTTGCTTATTATTGGTGTAAAGAAATACGATTGTCTTTTGCACATTTATATTGTATCCTGAGACTTTTCCAAAGGCCTTTATCAGTGTAAGGATGTTTTTGACAGATTCTCTTGGGTTTTCAAGGTACACAATCATATCATCTGCAAAGAGAGATAACTTGACTACCTCTTTTCCTATTTGGATACCCCTGATTGTCTTCTCTTCTCTGATTGCTTGAGCCAGGACTTCCAGTACTATGTTGAACAGGAGGGGTGTGAGTGGGCATTCTTGTCTTGTTCCAGTTTTCAGGGGAAATGGTTCCAATTTTTGTCTGTTTAGGAGTATGCTGGCTGTAGGTTTCTCATAGATGGCTTTTACTATTTTGAGGTATGTTCCCTGTATGCCTAGATGTTTGAGGGTTTTTATCAAGAAGGGGTGCTGGATTTTATCAAAAGCTTTTTCTGCATCTAATGATATAATCATGTGGTTTTTGTTTTGACATCTGTTGATGTATTTAATTACATTTATGATTTTATGAATGTTGAACCAGCCTTGCATCCCAGGAATGAAGCCTACTTGGTCATGATGGATGATTTTTGAGATGTATTGTTGAATCCGGTTTGCTAGGATCTTGTTGAGAATTTTAGCATCTATGTTCATCAAAGATATTGGACTGTTGTTCTCTTTCTTTGTTGGATCTTTACCTGGCTTGGGTATCAATGTGATGTTGGCTTCGTAAAATCATTTGGGGAGAGTTCAATCTTTTTCAATTGCCTGGAATACCTTCAGTAGGATTGGTATCATCTCCTCCTTAAATGTCTTGTAGAATTCTGCTGGAAAACCATCTGGACCAGGGCTTTTTTTTGTAGGTAGTTTTCTTATTACATAGTCAATTTCCTTGATTGTTATTGGTCTATTTAGGGTCTCAATTTCTTCTTGTTCCAATCTAGGTAGGTTGTGTGATGTCAGAAAGTCCTCTATTTCCTTAAGGTTTTCAAGTTTGTTTCCATACAAGTGTACGTAGTAGTCTCTAATGATCTTTTGTATTTCTTCAGAGTCAGATGTGACTTCATCATTTGTGTTTCTAATTGTGCTTATTTGGTTTTTTTCTCTTTTTTTCTTGGTCATTCTAGCTAGGGGACCATCCATCTTGTTTATCCTTTCGAAGAACCAGCTTTTTGTTTCATTGAATTTTTGTATTATCTTTTTGTCTTCTATGTCCTGGATTTGGGCTTTTATTTTGGTGATCTGGATTCTTCTGCTGAAATTAGGGTTTTTGTGGTCTTGCTTTTCCAGCTTCCTTAGGTGGCTTGTTAGGCTGTTAATTTGTGTTCCTTCCATTTTCTTCATGTGTGTTTGTAGGGATATAAATTCCTCTCTTACTACAACTTTTAAGGCATCACAGAGATTTTGGTAAGATGTTTCTTCATTTTCATTTGTTTCCAGGTATCGTTTGATCTCTGCTTTGATTTCATCATTGACCCAGGAGTCATTTAACATCATGCTGTTTAGTGTCCATGTCTTTGTGGGTTTTGGGGGGACCGTGTTGGTGTTAATGTTTATTTTTATTCCACTGTGGTCCAAGAAGGTGCATGGTAGAATTTAGGTCCTTTTAAATTTGCTTATGCTTGATTTATGGCCAATTATGTGGTTGATCTTAGAATACATTCCCTGTGGTGATGAGCAGAATGTGGATTCTGTGGTCTTTGGATGGAGTGTTCTGTAGGTATCAATTAAGTCCATTTGATCCAGAGTCACATTGAGTTTCTGGATCTCCTTGTTGATTTTGTGTCCTGATGATCTGTCTAGGGTTGTGAGTGGGGTATTAAAATCCCCAGTTATGATGGTTTTAGAGTCAATATCTTTCTTTAGTTTTCCTAGAAGTTGCTTTATGAAAGTTGGTGCACCTATGTTGGGTGCATATATGTTTAGGATAGATATTTCTTGTTGATGGAGTTAACCTTTTATCATTATGTAATGGCCCTCTCTATCTTTTTTAATTTTGGTAGCTTAAATGGTATTTTGTCTGAAATTAGGATCACGACTCTTCCTTTCTTTTGTGTTCCATTTGCCTGAAAATTTGTTTCCCATCCTCTTACTTTGAGTCTGTGCATGTCCTTTCTAGTGAGATGGGTCTCTTGAAGGCAGTATATTGTTGCCTGGTGATATTTTATCCATTTTGTCGTTCTATGTCTTTTCAGTGGTGCATTTAGTCCATTCACATTCAGGCTAATTATTGAAATGTGAGAGTTTGTCCCTATTATAGAGTTCTTATAGAGTTGTTCTTCCACTTGGTTTATTGTCTTTCTTTTGGTTTGGGGGTTGGTTCATGTGTATTTTATTCTTTTTCCTGTACTCTAGTGAAGAACATTGTTCTTTTTTTCCCCTTTTCCTCTGTGTTTATACTTTCTTAAGTGCTTCATGTAGAGGTGGTTTGGTGGCAGTGTAAGTTCTTAGGGATTGGATATCTGGGAAAGATTTTAATTCTCCCTCGCTGATGAAGCTTAATCTGGCTGGGTAGGTTATTCTTGGTTGAAATTGTTTAACTTTTAGGACTTTGAAGATAGGGGTCCAAACTCTCCTAGCCTGCAGGGTTTCTTTAGATAAATCTGCTGCTATTCTAATTGGTTTTCCATGGTAGGTGATCTTGCCTTTTTGTCTTGCTGCCTTTAGGATTTTTTCTTTTATGCCTACTTTGTTTAGGCGAATTATTATGTGTCTAGGAGTTGGTCTTCTCATTTGTTGTCTTGCAGTGGTTGTCTGAATCTCTTGTGTTTGGATTTTTGCATCATTGATTAGATAAGGGAAGTTTTCTTGAATGATCTCATGGATAGTTTGTTCCAGTGTGGTCTCTGTCTCTCTTTCTGCCTCAGGAAGGCCAATTACTCTTAGGTTTGGTCTCTTGAAGTAATCACTCATCTCTTGAAGGTTTTATTCTGTCTTTTTGAGCTTATTTTCTGTGTTTTTAAGAGTTTGGGTTAGTTCTATATTTTGGTCCTCAAGCTCTGAGATTCTTTCTTCTGCTTGGGTAATTCTGCTTTCCATCCTTATCAATTTGTTATTTATTTCATTCACAGTATTCTTTATTACTGTTATCTCAGATATCAGCTCCTTTTGGTTTCTTCTTATGTCTCCTCAATTCTTTTTAATCTCTCCATTAATGTCTTGGTATCTAGGTTTGCAGTTTGAGACCCGTCATTCTGGGGGCTCTTCATTGTTTGCATTCTGAAGTCAGTTTTCTCAGTGTCTGCCCTCCCAGGGATCTGGGAGAGACCCATACTCTTCTTTTGTTTTTTCTTCATTTGTGTAGATTTTTCTCTCTCTCCCCCTTTCCCTCCCCTTCTTTAATTCTGTTTTTGAGGGAAGGTGGGGTTGCTTTTGTTTTACTTCTGGAATATCCTGTTCTTCCTTATGAGGGTCTTCTGGCTTTGTTCACTTCTGAGGTTGGACTGTGGGCTGCAGACTGTATTTTTTTTGCAGTTTTGAGGTTTAAATGAGGAGGAAGCTGTGGTTCAGAATGTATATGCTGATTCTAGCATCCACGAACAGGTGTATGAGCACACTGGAACCTATTTCCCTCTGCCTTACAATCTGTCCATGTAGCAGTATGTAGCTTGGTCTCTAGATTAAAAAGGGGGTATAAAAGAGGAAAATAATTGAGGAAGGGGGGGTCAATAGGAAGTTAGAGAGAGAGAGAAGAGTGAGAGGGAAAACAGACATACATACCAACTATCAGGTGAGAAAGAGACACAAGGCTGGAAAGAAGTGAAAAAAGACACGTAAGAAAGATTCCCTAAAGAATATGGTAGCTACACAGAGACAGACCAATATAATCATGAAACAGTGTAAGTCAGAAGACAAACAACAAAAGTGATCAAAATAAACAGTCAAAATGATAAAACCATAAGTCACAATAGGAGCTCAGACTAAAATCACTTCAGCTCTGATCTCCGGCCTCTCCCCTTTGTTTTCGTTGCAGGCAGCTAGGTTTACTCGCAGTTTGGGTTTGGCTGCCTGGGAGTTACTTTTGTCTGATTCAGTGTAGGGGTGGGGCTTTGTCTCCTGTTTAGCGATGTTACCTTAGGAACCGAGGTGGGGGTTGTTGATAGGTGGGCGGGGCAATGGAAATCTCTGCCTAGAGAATCTGAGGCAGATTCTCTTTCATAGATCCATTTCTCTCTGCTTGTCTGGGTCCCCAAGCTTGGGGTCATGCACTGAGTGCCTCAGCCAGGGTGGGCCCGGAGCTCCAGAGCTCCAAAGCTCCAACAGGCAGGCAGTGAGTGGTGAGAGTTGCCCTGGGCCCCCCACAGGCACCTCAGCCAGGAATGGGACCTGTATCTCTGAGGGATGGGCACCCAGAGCCTCCCTGCGTGACCGGCGGCTTGGTGCTGGGTGCCGAGCAAGAGACAATGTAGCCAGGGTGAGAGCTGAGACCCAAGACTCCCACACATGTGGTGGAATAGCAGCAGCAGGGGGCCCCCAATATCCGACCCTGCATGGGACCAAAGGTCCCTGGGCCTCGGACCAGCATGGCTGGTGGTGGGCTGGGGGATGGGGAAAGAAAAGTAAGAGTCTTTTTGGGAACTCACGTTTGGAGAATCTCACAAGTCCACCTATGCCGTCGCCATCTTTCCGGGAACCAGAAAAAAGTTCTTGCTCTCAAACATCTTATATTCTAATGAAGAAAATGTAAAAAAAGGGATACAAATATTTTGGTGTTGTGGTTTTATCATAAAATGTGCTTTCAAAGATGACTGTAAGCTTTGTTGAATGAATACAGGACACTTTGGCTCTGTCTAGCAACTTGATGAAGGAAAGTTGATTAAAACAATTTGAGAATTGCCAGTATATATGCACGCTTATTTGTAGTGAAACTATTTTCACTGCAAATAAGTATTTTACAATTTACAATTTTTACAATATTTTACAATTTAATGAAATTTGTCAACAGATATATTAATTTGAAAGATGAAATATAAATTTTTAGTATGGAAAAGATAGGAAAGAAAAGGTTCTCTGCCTTCTGACTACCTGTAGCAAACTCTAACTGTTTTTAGCATTTAATTTTGAGTTACAATGCTGATGTTGGAGGTGAAGCCTTAGGCATGATTAACTGTCAGAATTATTAAGGTACATGTTTTATTAAATTTCTGTTTTACTCTTTCTTTCTAGACTTTGTGTTTGTGCTTGATCCTTAGCCATAAAGATTTGGGCATTTAAAAATCTTCTCAGTGTGTGGTATCTTTCCAACTGGCAGGTCATAGGTCTTTACATAAAGAGGAACTACACAGGCTATATGTAGGAATTTTTTAAACCCTGAGTTTCTATTTTATTTTTTCTTTCTTAAATGTATTTTCCTTAAGTGATAAATGTGAGTGTAGAATGGTAATAAATACCACCCATAGGCTTTAAAGCCTAAATGTTGAATTTGATACTCAGAGTTTAAAGGCACATGAAAATTTCTCCAGAACTAATGTTCAAGCAATTTAGGTTTTACAGGCAGCTCAATAGTTTTGAATGATGTAGTTATTTTGAAAAAGTAACCATAAAAAGCTATGTTCAGAGAATTGGTACTTTGTGTGTATCAGAAGAATGTAAAAGTCAATTGATTGGCTTGCTATTTGGAATATAAGTTTTTAAAATCATATTTCAACATATTGGTATTTAATTCATGAGTTTGTGCTATACAAAATCTATTAAAATATATTTAATATATATTAAAGGCATGTAAGGGAAAATATAAATTTTAAATGTCATTTTATTATAATTTTCTCTTCAGCCCATTTTGGACACTCATAAGATAAATATTTCAAAAGAATGCATCTTCTAATTTTATAAACAAACATGTTTTATTATAAAATATTTCTTGTTGATTGGAGTAATATTGACCATTGTATGCAAAGCATCCTCACAATTTTTAAAGCTAGTTTTTTAATCACACAATTGTATTTGTTTCAAAGATAAATTAATGCATATAGAAAAGAGTATCCATGTAGAAAGTCGAAAAGAAATTGTAAACTAGTTAATATACATGAGAATTGCCTATTTTCTGTGTGTTTTGCATTGGTGAGTTGTGTCTATATCTAAAAGAAAATAAAGGGTCTTTGTTTTATTGAAGGAATGGATAATGTACATAACTAGCACTCTTGAGCAATGCAACTGCGAGTACATGTCTTCTTGTTTATAATCCAATCATTTTCTTACTATGATAGCATGTAACTGAAAATTCAAATAAAAGCCTTGTCCCTTTATATAGCCTATTGAATAAAAAGAGAAATTAGAAATTCTTTCAAAACTACCTCAAGTACTAATGGCACAATTGTTTGAGCACATAGGTGCTTTAACAAACCTTGTGTATTTTATTAAGTTTGATAGTTAAAGAAAAAAATATTTTTCAGAGTACTGTTAAGAGCATATATGTTGTCAAAGATAAACATGGTCAAACGCTAGTTAAAGTCATGAAAACAGATTTTATTTTATTTGACGCCTACTGACAGTAGGAGAAAGAGCAGAGGTAACTTGGATGTTTTAATGGAAGAATAAGGGAGGGAGACTGTGGGGTTCATAGAGTCAGAGAAGTGAAAAAAGTACAAAGGGTTGGTCAGTTGTAATGTGACTAGGCCAGCTGTGCTAGCTGACAGGTATTAAAGTTAGGATTCTGTCTTCCCACAGAGACTGGGAGACAGAGGCCTTATCTTTCTTGATGATTACATTTCAAAGGAATGTCTCTTATGTCTGAGAGAGAAGTTTCTGAGTTGTAAGAAGTATAGATGCACAATTGTAAGAACTTCTAAGCAAATGTTTTGAGAAAGGAAGGTCATTGTCCTATCGTCAGGTGTGTGTTGTCTAAAACAAATAGTACATTTTCCTGACAATATTCAGCTTTCTCAGGCAGGCACTTTAAGGAGAACTGGGATCATCCTAGGGACATGGCCTTATGCTGCTTGAAGGCATATTAGAGGTTCATCAAGTCTTAATGCAAGGGTTTGGACGGAATTCACATTTGCCTAAGAATCTACAGTTCTCAATGTCACAAAGAATTTCTCAAATTGTTAGAAGCTGTTGATACCATTTTTTTTTTTGAGTTGGAGTCTCACTCCATCACCCAGATTGGAGTGCAGTGGCCGCTCCCGGCCACCGCAGCCTCGACTCACTGGGCTCCGGAGATCCTTCCGCCCCAGCCTTTCGAGTAGCTGGAATTACAGGTGCATGCTACCACGCCCGGCTGATTTTTGATTTACTGTAGAGATGAGGTCTCGCCAAGTTGCCCGGGCGGGTCTTGAACCCATGGGCTCAGGCAATCCACTCATCTCAGTCTCCCAAATGTGCGGGATTACAGGCTGAGCCACCGAGCCCAGCTTCATTTTTAAAATCAGTATAATAGAGTATATGAACCATAGATACAAAAAATAAACTAGGCTTATACAAGTGGTTATATGTATATTGTCAAGGAATGTGTGTGGCTTTATTAAATAGATATCCCCATTAAAATAAAGATTATTAAATATAATTAATTTTTAAAGTAGGATGATAGTATGTATAAGAAATTTAAACTGTCCAGAATACAAATTAAACTATTTGGTTTAGCATCTAACGTAAGACCTCAGTATGTTTCAAAAGGATCATTAAAACCACAACTTATCCTTGTGCTCATGAAGTAAAGAAGAGACAGTTAATAGAAATTTCTAACTGATAAACTGTTGTAGAGCAGAGAACTCTGTGTTTTTGAAAATGAAACATATCAATTTGCCCTTCCCCTATTAAGGAAGAGTTTCTTAATTGTGGAAACACATCAAGTGAACTATTTAATTAGATTTTAAGACCCAGGGTATAAACATCTGGTTAAGGTTACATATTTCAAAGCAACAAAACACGAGAAACCCTTGGTTTGAAATCTCATGACTAGAGGATAATTTGCAGCAGAGGTTTTTCTGTCAAGCATACAGAATTGCTAACATTATTCTAAAGATGGGAGTGTGGGTGTTTTAGCCTTGAAAATAGCTGTTTATCTATCTATCTCTATCAAGCAGAGATTGATGGTTAAAAGTGCCATCTCATCCAGGCTCGGTGGCTCAGCCTGTAATCCCAGCACTTTGGGAAGTCTAGGCGAGTGGATTGCCTGAGCCCGCGGGTTCGAGACCAGCCTGGGATACTTGGTGAGAACTCGTCTCTACAAAAAATAAAAAATTAACTGGGTGTGGTAGCACATGACTGTAGTTCCAACTACTTGGAAGACTGAGGAGGGAGGATTGCCAGAAGCCAGCAGGTCGAAGCTGGGATGGCTGTGAGCGTGCCACTGCACTCCTGCCTGGGTGACAGAGTGAGACTCCAACTCAAAAAAAAAAAAAAAAAAAGAAGAAGAAAAAGAAAAGAAAAAGTGCCCTCTCTGTCAAGTTCTACCAAATCAACTTTTGCCTCACTGTATCTTAGACCATTTGACCTATTCAACTTGTATTGGTAATGTCATTTACCCTGTCACCACTATCTGTCCCTTTTGTAAATCACAGAAAATGGCATGCATAATTGTCACTTTATAATATACATGTACCAATGCTGTCTACAGCTTCTGTCGAGTTCAAGGGAGTTTAGCTTACATAATCTTCCCTAGCATGGAGTCAGTAACAGCCTCACTTTGCTCCTGTTCCATCTCTACCAATGAGTGTGAACTCACCACTTTGCTGTCTGCCACTCAGACAAGGGATTACACAAAATAAAGAAGCAGCTCTCGTAACTAACATGCATCAGATTCACTGGGAGGGCTAAGCCCCAGCCCCAGAACTTCTGATTCAATAGACCTATAACGGAACCTAAATATTTGCATTTTAACAAGTATTTAGGTGATGTTAATGCTGCTGTTCCAAGGACTACATTTTAAGAAACACTGATGAAGGTGGAGAATTATACTACCTTTCAGAAGACCTGTGTTCCTCCCCTGGCTTTACTTTTGTGATCTAGCAAGATGGACAAGACATGCAGGGCTTTGGTTCTCTTCAGTTATGCCATTGGTAGGTAGATTGGTTTCCCAATTTAAAATTAAACAGGGTATAATTCTGATTCACTACATGATGTTCCAAAGAAGGAGTATCTCCCTTCATTTTTTCACTCTGCCTCCTACTCTTAGGTGGCCTCATTCATGTCCTGATTTAACTTACTAACCTTCCTGCAAAGCCTCTAATAAGTTCACTCCCCAGCCCTGAACTCTCCCCTGGATGCTGATCCTAAATACCCATCTGCCTCATTGGCTTATCACTTAAATGTGTCAAAAGCAACTCAAGCTCAACAAAGACCAGATTGAATGTTTGTTCTTATCCTTCAGCCCTTACACACATCCTGGTTACTCCATCCCAGTGAAGGGCATCAGCCTGTTGAGCAGGTCAAAAGTCTGCATTTTGTCCTGACTCTTCCTCAGTGCCCTTCAACCACCATGTTGAATCTATCATCATGCATATCTCTACAGTTTTCTTTTATGCCCATTACTATCCTAGTGCAAGCTGCCATAATCTTTCATTAGAATGACCACAATAGCCTGCTAAAATGGCTCTGGCCCTATCCACCAGAATGTTCTGTCTATAGCCAAAGCAATACTTAATAAATGTAAATCTAGCCTTGTCACTTTTCTCCTTTAAAAGGTTCATATTAACTTTGACCTTAACATGCCCTGCAAGGTCTACATGGTCTATTCTTTACTATGTTTGCAGTGTTATTTTTCACTATTCTTTTCATCATCTCATTTTTTTGTACTCCAACCACACTAACTTTTAAAAAAAATTCTTCTAACTACACAGCTGTAATCTCTTTGGTCTTTGTATATGAGGGGTGCCCCCCAAAAAAGATTTTTTAATTAAAGATTGTGTATTTATTATTACATGTTTAAACTTCAGTCACCTTCAAAATAATCTCCATTTGATGCAATACCCCTATTGATGAGATGCCTTTCATACTGCTCAAAAGTTTTTGAATTGTGTCAATTTGGATGCCTTGTAGTGTTTCTGCCATTTTTTGTTTCACCTCTTCCACATTAGCAAAACGTTTCCCTCTGAGGGATTTTTTTTTCATCCAGGGGAAACAAAAAAAGTCACTCAGGGTGAGATCAGATGAATAAGGAGGGTGGGAAATGGGGATCTTGCTGTTTTGGGTCAAAACTGCTGAGCACTCAGCTTGGTATGGGCAGGTTTACTTGTAAATCACCCATCATGAAATGGGTAAACGCATTGAAAGAGTCTCCAAAATAAATTCACTGAAGCTGAATGCAGATTCTCACAATAACACCAGCTGGTACACTGATGCTGATGTGTTCCTAGAATACTTACCTAGTGGGAGAAGCCTGTACTATGAGGGGCCAACCCTCCGAAAGATAATTTTGGTTTTGGGAGGTACCCCTTCATATACAATTGTCTTTGTCAGGGAACCTACTCATATCTCCACCCACTCCCCATGCCCATACACACACTCACTATTTTCTGCTCACCTTACAGATCTCACTTGGTTGTCATTCTTTCGGGAATATTTTCTTGATCACCCCCTCAAAAAATTAGATTGAGTCCTCTTGCTACATGCTTTCTCACGGCCCTTTATTTCTCTCTTATCATCCTTAATTCAGTTTGTAATTATATGTTATTTGTGTGAGGATTTGATTATTTTCTGTTTCACACACTTCACACTGGGCATGCTTTGTTTACTCACCACTGAATTCATAGAACCATAGACAGTGTTTGCATACAACAAATATTCAAGAGAAATTTATTGAATTGAATGAGAATTTATAACATCATAGTTTCCTGATACATATTTTTAAAAATGAACTCTTCTTTGGACCTATGTAAACTCAACCATTATTAAGAACTTTGGACCTATGTAAACTGAACTGTAGTTTCACTCAGGTGTAAACGGTGGAAAGTAATTTGGTCTCTTTTGCATGTAACTTTTCTGAGGGCTGTCATCTTCAAAGTGAGCCAATTCAGCAGAGCTCTTCAGAGCAAACTCTACCTTCAGATGACCTTAGTTCATATCGTGGTTCTGCCATTTTTTTACCTGTATGGTTAGGTATAAATCTTGTTAAGCTCTGGTTTACTCTTTTTTAAACTGGAGATTATAACAGTGCCAACACTATAGAGGTGTTATGACAAATAAATAACCAATAATTCATGGTACTCACTTTGCATGGTGCCTGTTGTATTCTAACTACTCAATAAATTGAAGCTATTAGCATTATTATATTAGGTAATTTCAACTTTCAGTACATTAACAGTCATGTGGTAAGAGCTCAATAAAAAATTTTGTTGAATAGATTCTCTAAATGGTATCTATATAGCATTCTAATTCTTTGTGTCCCAAAGTATTTTAAATACTATCTCAGAAAATTTAGATAATTTGGTCTTTAAAATGTGAATTGTTTCAGATAAAAAATGATATCAATAACGCAAACCTTAAAATCAATAGTGTATCTTACTTTACGAATTACATTATAAAATTTCTGCCAATTATGATCAGGGTATACATTCTATTTCCCTTAAAAATATTTGAATGCAGCAAATATATATTGAGCATGTACTATGTCTGAACCATGACAGACAAAAAGCTGAATAAACTGTACTACAATTTTTTAAGGAGCTCACTATATCATAAGAAAGTGGATTATCACAAACAATCAAGTAGTAAATTTGGGCTGCCCTGTGAAACAAATGGTTATAGGCATAGTTGAGAGGTGTAATTAATTTTATTTGGGGCACTTCAGTTACCTGAAATTTCTTTTTTCCTTTTCTGCTTATCTTTCATTCTCCAGAAGCATAGCACCTTTCTTTCTGGCATATGCAGACATTTCCCCCATTGACTAGAGCAAAGTGGGCATCCCACATCAGCATCACCTAGAAACTGTTAGAAATTCAAATTTGGGGGCCCCACAGGAGACCTTACTGAGACAGAAACTCTTTGAGAGATTGGAGCCCAGCAACATGTGAACAAACTCTGTAGGTTATACTGATGCAGGCTCAAGTTAAAGAACTACTGGAGTCAAGAACCGTGATGTAACAAGACAGGTTTTTGTTGTTTTTTTTTTCATTAACATCAATTTTGATCTTAAAAATAGATATGCTCATAAAAACAACTGAACTTACTAGGTTTTCATTTCCCCCACTTCCTCTATTCATGTGGTGTGCATATACACAAAATGAACACACATTTTGCCTGAGACCATGTAAAACCAGGCATGTCCCATTTGAAACCCAGCATCCGTATTGTTACCCAAGGTCAAGGCATCTTTACTCCTTCTTTCACTGCTTTCTTTTTAAAAGTAGATTTGTAAGGTGGATGCCCTTTTTTCCTTTCTGTGTTTTAAGGAACAAATGAAAGGGTAAATTCTAGGTAAACTTGGTGACAGGACATTTATTGAGATGAAATTATTTTAATGTTTCTTTTAATGTTCAATTCAAGAAGGAAAGTTCTTATTCATAGCGTATTAAATAGCAATGATAAAAAATAATCACCACTGAAGTCCATCACAGTAGTTTTGCCTTATTTTTCTAGATAAGAGAAAAATGGTTCATATTAAGGAGCACAATTAGCCTGCTAAAGTGTAGGGTTTTTTTTTATTCAGAAATATTTAGAGAGGAATGTGTCAGTTATTTTGAGGCATTCAAAGACGAATAAGATGATCTTAATAGCTTCACAGGGGGCATGAGGTGGGTGGATATATACTTTAAACAATATAATGGAGTGAGATAAATAGTATAATATAAATATAATCATATTTATTGAAGGATAGCAATGTAAGCGACGTTCTTTCATATGCTTTTTACTCGATTTACTCTTTGCCACAGTTCTATGAGGTTGGAGTTATCAGTAATTTACAACTGATGATATTGAGACTCAGAGAGGTTAAGTAGTTAATAACTCACATAAGATCATGCAGCTAATAAGTGGTACGGTAATGATTTTATCGTTTTGTGTTGGTATCTCGCTCTGTCACACGAGCTGGAGTGCAGTAGCATGATCACAGCCCACCACAACCTTGACCTCCTAGGCTCAGACTATTTTTCTGCCTCAACTTCCTGAGTAGCTGGGACTATAGGTGTGCACCACAATGCCTACTTTTTTTTTTTTTTTTTGTAGAGATGAGGTCTCACTATGTTGCCCAAGCTGGTCTCAAGCCCCTGAGCTCAAGCAATCCTCCCATCTTGGACTCCCAAAGTACTAAGAATACAACCTTCAGTCATCACACCCTGCAGGAGTTATGATTTGAATCTAGACTTTAAGCTTCATTAGGGCAAGAAGTGTATCCATTTTTAAAAACCAATATCCATTTTGTTTCTCAGGACATAATATAATCCCTTGAGAAAAATAGATGACAGATAAATAATCGTTGAATAAATACATGAACAAGCAAGTCCAAGCCTTTCCAAAGAGCTTACACATTCAGATAGATTACTGGGAAAATGTGTTAAAAGGAGTAGGGTGGAGAGAGAGAGAGAGAGAGAGAGAGAGAGAGAGAGAGAGAGAGAGAGAGAGAATATACTTTGCCTAGAAGAGCTGAGGAAAAGTTTTATGAAATATGAAAAGAAGTACAAATTCAATAGACAAGGAGAAAGCTTGGTGGTGAATCAGGCAGAGAAGTTTGAGAGTGTATAGTGTGTTTGTGAAAAGAAAAGAGAATGAAGGAAAAAGTGTAGAGGAGGAGAAAATGGGGAGAAGGTTGAGCCCCTACATGTTACACTTAGTGGATATGATCTACCCTGTGGCCAGCATTTCTCTAAATGCAATTCATAGAACATATTTCAGAAACATCTGAGCAAATTATTTAAAGGTGTAGACTCTTACCTTCATCCCAAATCTACTGAGTCAGTGTCCACAGCTGAAGACCTGAATTCTCTCAATATTTTTGAAATCTCATTCCCGAGCTGACCAGTAATTATACCAAGGACTCAGAACCAGCTCTAGGTCAGTGGTTCTCACATCAGTCACATGGAGAGTTTGTTATACCACAGATTGCTGGGCTAATGACTTCACAGTTACTGGTGCAGTAAGTTAGCAACAAGTTCATAGTTTGCATTTCTAAGAAGTTCCCAGGTGATGCTGATGCTGGGGCCTTCATCGGTCTTTGAAAACCACTGCATGAGGCTAGGTATAAAAAACCATATGAGGTTTTATACTGGCTAATGTCTTACACAAACTTGAATTTTAGAAAACACTCTTCTGTGGCCTAGAGATCAGAGAAAAATAGAACAAAGACAAGAAAGCTAGTGAGGGGACAGTTAAAATCATCCTGACTTGCCAAGGAAGGGGACTCAAGATCAGGGTCACAGAGTAAATGTGAAACACTGGGCCTTTGCCCATGAGTCCAACCTCTTTTCTCTAACCTCCTTATGTTCACACTCACTCCTTACTTTGGAGCGGCTCAACACAAATCAAATACATTTGAGAAATTCTAAAATACAAGTCACTTGTTTATTTTCCAACTCAAATATGCCACTGTTATCTATGCCCTCTCAAGTTTTCAACACACAATCCCATTCACATTAGCTACACACACACACACACACACACACACACACACACACACACACACTTTTCTTTTTGACTCCCTCCATTGTCCTCCCTCTCTCCACAAATATACTTCTACTGAATTTTGAATAAAACTAAAGAAGTATATTAGCACATTTTTGAAAACGTTATTTGAGAAAGAAGGCCCGTGGAGCAAACATGATTTAGCTGATTAATCAACTCTTTTACTGAGAGACCTTTTGTCATCCCCTAACTTCCTGTCGACAGTCCACAGGCAGCAGGAAGAACATAGGAGAAGAGCGAGAGGCTTATTTCTGGAGGTCAGGGGCCAGTGCCACCACCTGCAGGTGGAAACATCAGAAGCAGGAAGGGGCCCACCAGCTGCAGGGAGAACACCCCACAGAGCCTGACCAAGATGAAGGGCCTTTTAACTTCCAGCCTTCCTTTTCAGTTTTTGTGCTATAAATGTGAATATTCAGGTCTGCCCTGATTAAGAGCCAGCAGATAAAATGCCTCTTTGTGACTGCCACACTTACTTGGCTTATTCATTCTTTATCTCCCTATTTTATGTTATTATTTTCAAATGCATTACACATAACTACCGTGGAGATTATTGCAACTAGGAATGGAGCAAACATTTTATATGTACAGTCGACAAAGAGGAGAAACTGCCCAAGCCACATGTTGTTCTGTACAAATCACTAACTCCTGACTCGTATTTGTACTTCCAGGTTTGTTCTCTACCTAGTTTACTTGATGCACTTGTATTATTGACCTCAAGCTCCAATATCAATATTGCCACAATCAGACTGCAATTTGAATCTGGGCAGGCAGAATTTAGAATATTTGGTTTGATCCATAATTGTGATAGGTCTATAAATCAGGGAAGCAAGGGTTTGGTTGCTTTTACAATACATTGTAGGCCCATCAATCTTGTAGGTGCTTGTTAATCAGCCAACGTGGCTCATTAACCACCTTGGAGGAACATGATACAATTCCAAATAACCTCGGCAATCGTAGACATTGCCAACTGAATTAGTATGAGTTTTGTAAGATTAAGTGGAAACAAGCAGCTTAGGGCCTTGATCACAAGTGTAAGTAAGAGTGGAAAAAGTCACAAAACTCCAGGCAAATTCATTGAAAATTATTTCCCTCCATCTGTATGCTTGCAAATGTGTTGGGATTAAAAAACAAAACAGAACAAACTAACAAAACAAACAAACAAACATGTATTCAAGGAAAAACTTGTGTTCTCCTTAAACTGCAATGTCTGATTCTCATGCATTCATTCATCAAAATATTAGTCACCTATCAAACACACTGGTAATAAACAAATGAAAGACACAGCCCCTGCCTTCAATGATCTCCTAGTTGTGGTCCAGTGTCAGCTGTGTAATCAAATAATTGCAAGGCTGTGCTCTGAAAAGAATGAGCTCAGGGTATGATGGCCACCGAGGGTTGTGGAATCAATCTCAATATGAGTCATCACAGAAGGGAAGGGTAATTCAGGGAGAAGGAGAAATTTGCATGAAGACCCATAGATTAATATGAATCAGACACGGTTAAGACAAGACAAAGCTTTAAGATGGCAACAACCTTCTCAGCTGCATAGCTCCAGTGCTCGTTTCAGGGCTTTGTGCATATACCTGGAAGACAGGGAGTCTAGCATCTCTGTGGATAAGGCAAATGAGAAGGAGGTGACATCAGAGGATAAAGAAAAGAGGGAGATCCTAGTTCATGGGCATTGTGTTTGTCTTAGGAGATACTGAGTGATGGGACTATGATTCAACAAAATCTACTCTGTTTTGCCTAATTTTGGTTTTCGGACCAGCATTAGCATAAGACAGCACTAGGGGCTCTAGCTGTAGGAAAGACTGCTCTATGGACCGGATATAGTTCAATAAGCATACTATTGCTTCGAAAATGGGATAGCCTTAGCTCTCGACTAATGTCCTCAATTTTAGAGGGTCATAGAACTTATTACTACCTACTCTAATTCCTTTGACTTTTCACACTATAGGACAATGGTGTTCACATTTGATTCTGCATCAACATTTCCTGGAGGGCTTGTTAAAGCACTTACTGCTGGGTCCCAACCCTAGAGTTTCTGAAAAATAGGTGTGAGGTAAGATCTGAGAATTTATTTTTCTAACAAGTTTCCAGATTATGCTGATGTGGCTGGTCAAGAAATCATACTTTGACAACCACTTCTCTAGGATCACATAGACTAAGAGGAGCTCCCTGAGCCTAATCCAATATTTACTAGGACCACCAGAGTTGCTGGAACTTAATCAAGGTTCAAAAAGAAAAGTCCTATTCACTCTGTAGGCTGGTACTGTCACCTTTAGAACTATGATGAACAGGAAGGGCTGCCACCTCAGGATATTTGACTGTTCTCTTTGCATAATTGGAAAGCCAAAAGCACAGGTATTGGGGAAGGCTATGGAAGAGATCATAAAGGAAAACAGTAATCCTTACTGTGTACATTTTGTTCCATATCCACCCTTCACAGGCTGATAAAAGAATATGGTTTTCACCCCTAGGTGTAGTGTTAGTGGAAGCCTTTGAAAAGAGAGGTACATACTTGTAAGTGGCAGAAAACTGCTAGCCTAGAATTGAGAATTCCATGGATAATCAAAAATCGACCATTTTATAGATATAAACACTTCGGTGAGCTTGGGTTGAAGAAACAACGCCTTTATGGTCTTCTGAGTTGCTTCACGAACAGTCTGAGATTCTGTTCTGCCCAGCTTTTGTGGCTGCCATCTCTCTAGTCAGTAACAGAATGTTCACACACTCTTTGTCTCTGATAACAATCCCTCTAGATCCATATAAAGAACTCCCACCCCAGCCATTACCCAACCAAAATTGTTGGGTAAATATTTTCTCTACCCGAGGCAACTTCTTAAGTTTGGATTGAAGTGCCCTGCAAGCAGTCTTCCATTCTGATTTAGGAGTGTGAGAATAAAGATATGAGTAAATCATAGCCTGAGAAATTCACCTAATGTTCATACTTCTCCCATATGCATTCATGAACCTTTTGCTGGTTTTGAAGAGAAGCAACTTAATGTCAGTTGGAGGAGGTTGTAATGGGTGAAGTACATGAGAATGACAGTAAAAAGATGTATAAAGATCCTCACTTGACCAGATGGTATTTTGGCAGCTGGCATATTTGTGGAGACCCGAAGACCAGGGAGACCTGTCCTTCCAAGAAAGGACATGGTTAGGTACTAAACTTTTGAAACCATAAGACTGAAGCAAGCAGTATCTTTGCCTGTATCAAAGGAGCCTCTATTCTTTTCTTGTGTTTTTTGACATATTTTAATTAATCATATCACTGGGACCTCTGTGAAGAGGAATATTTCTATTCCCCATCCTGATCTTCCCAATTATTCATTTAGTATATGAGATCAAATGAAGATTATGTGGACCATTTCCATACATGACAGCCTTTTAACACTTCAAATGCCTTTTGTTCTAAAATTTTTCATTTTTTGCCTGGCATTGGTGGTGTGATCAATAAAAAAAGTCATGAAGTAAGGCTTAGAAGATGAGGAAATTTACTCACACTATCTATTTATTAATGTGTCCATTTATATTGTCATGGAGGAAAAATTTTTCTTTTCTCTTAGGTTCATTGCCTGAGGGGCTGCAAATTAAACTGACAAAAGACAGATTAGCATTAGAAAAGATGAATCTTATTCACATAAATATGTGGACACTCTTAGAAAATGTAACTCAAAGATGTTAGTAAGAGTTAGGTCTTATCTGCCACCTTAACAAGGTGAAAGTGTGAGGATTTCCAGTCACACAAACACACAAATAAAACGGTGGGAAATGACTGAGAAATATATGGGGAAAACTAATGAAAAGCAAGGTTTGTTGTAGTGATGTTTGTTTATGCAATTTCTTTTCTCAGCAACAATTCATCTTTGGTAACATAAGTCACTCTTTCCCTCTGGTATAAGAAACTTACCTTAAATGAAGATTTATAATAATAATTCTTTTGGAAGTCTCTGCTTTTAAGCCGATAAGGGAAGTGTAAAGAAAGCTTTTTCCTGTATCTGTTGATTCTCAAATGCCATTAGCTCAAAACAATCCTATGCCACAGCAGTATAATTTAGATCCCTTCAATGTGTTCATTTATTCAACACATATTTATCAAGTCCATGATATATGCCAGGTACTGGGGATACAAGAATAACAAGTTAAGTTGCTCTTCTCATAGAATTTAACTCCAGTAGAGAGCCAGACAATCATTGAGGATTTATTTATTTGTTACATGCATACACATAGGATTTCAGAAAATGACACATACTGGAAATAAAGCTGGTTAAAAAATAAAAATGATATCAAAGGTGAATTTGTTTAGATTGGGTGGATTGGCATAGCTTCTCTAGAAAGCAATATGTGAGCAGAGATGAGAGTCATTTAGAGCAGCAAGATTGGAGGATATTTTAGAAAAATTATCCCAGGCAGAGGAGACAACAAAGACAGGAGCACTAAGATCAGAAGAAACTTTACCAATCCAAGAAATAGCAAGGATCCCACCCAGTGCAAGCAAAAGTGGGAAAGGAAGGAAGTGGAAGAGTAGGCATGGCAAGGTCACACAGGAATTTACAAGCCATGAAAAAGTATTTAACTCCTTCTCTAACTTTGATAGGACATCATTTGAGAATTTAGAGAAGGGGAGTGAACAGATCTGATTTATTTTTATTCAGAGAACTCATTCTTTTTTACTGAGTTAAGGTTAAGATTTCAGTGGAAGCAATAGCGACACAGGAAGACAACACTGGAAGCCACCTTAATAATCCACATCACAAGTGGTTCAGTTTAGGGTGGAGTAGTGGGGTCAGTTAGAGAGCTTAAATTTAGATACATTTCAAGCTGACACGATTTGCTGTGATGGATTAGATGTACTATATAAAAATAAGTGAGAATGGTCTCAAAGTTCTTTGCTGGAGAAATGGAGAAAAGTGGAGGAGGAATAAGTTGGGGTACACAGAAAAATGAAATCAAGTTTCATTTTAAACATGTTCAGTATAAGGGGCTTATTAGACATCCAAATGGAGATAATGAGAAGAAAGTTGAGTCTGAAGTTCAATAAACCATTTAGGACTGGAATCATAAAGTGAGGGTGATAGGCTTTTAGGTGGTTTTTAAAGACATGGGGTTAGGCGCAGTGGCTAACGCCTGTGATACCAGCACTTTGGGAGGCCGAGGCAGGAGAATTTCTTGAGTCCAGAAGTTCAGGACCATCCTAGGCAACGTGTAAGACCTCATCTCTACAAAAAAAAATCAAAAAAATATTTCCAGGCATGGTGGTACGTGCAGTCCAGCTACTTAGGAAGCTGAGGCAGAAGGATTGCCAGGCTGAGACAGAAGGATTGAAGCTGCAGTGAGCTGTGATCGTGCCACTGCACTCCATCCTGGACAACAGAGTGTGACTCTGACTCAAAAAATAATAATAATTAAAACATGGGGTTGAATAAGTTCTTCTAGAAAGAGAGTTTGGAAAAAGAGGATGAGAATTGACTGCATCTTTCAAAGCAGGAGGAGAAACAGAAACATTAAAAGGAGACTAGAAGACAACATTTATGATATACAAAGAAAGGCATGGAAGTGTGATGACCCTGAAACCAAATGGAGAATGTGTTTCATGATAAAGGGAATGAAAAACAGTATCAAATCCTGAAAATTCGATTAGACAAACACAAAAGACTAGATTACTGGATTTAGCATTATGGAGCTCATAGTTGACCTTGACAAAAGACATTTTCATTGGTGGTATTCTTCAAAACACACATTTGCAGTGGGTTCAAATAAAATGGGAGGTGAGGCTGGAAAGAGAGGGCCATCACTGTACAGATACTGTTGTTTATACACTAATTAAATGATAATTGCTATCAGCTGTTTTATGCATTGCTAAATAGTGCATGCTTGGTTTAGTGGGGGAGAACGACGTTAAAAATCATTATAGTATCCCAAGATAGATATAGTAAAATCTGTGAGGAAATCTGAGAAATCTCTTCTCCAACAGAGTGTACCACAGAGAAGGTGGTAGATGAACTCCTCTGGAGGCTGAGTAGAAGTTTGTCAATAGAAAAGTAGAAGCTCAGAATTGTAGATAGTAGCTCGAAGAACCATGAAAGCACAAAAAATCATGGCCTGTCCTGGAACTATTAAGAAGTCCCTCATGATCGTACACTAGATGTTAAGGGAAAAGCATAAGTTGAATGGAGTCAATGAAGTCAAAGAAGCCATTTGAAGGAACGGACAAGGTTAAAGTGAGTAAAGATATATATTAAAAGGTCCTTTTTAGAGAGATTACATAGAATGGGTAAGAAGAGACGGAGACTAGAATATCTATGAAAACAGATATGTCTTGTAGTTGATTCCACAACTGTGAGTTAGTTAATATTGCCTGTGCAGTTGCAAACTTAATATAGCTATTCATATATTGTAGTCAATTCAATCGTTACATTTGCTAATGTGCCTCATTATAGTGATAAACAGAATATTTAGATAATTAAACTCTAGTTTTAGCATTGCTATTCACTAGCTGAGTTACCTTAATTTTCTTAACTAATTTGGACTTCAAATTCCTTATTAATAAAATTACAGTATGCGTACCTCCTTCTATAATAGCCTGAGAAGTCTATGAAACACTTGAATAAACATGTTGATGCTATTTGATAGCAAGACACCAGATATCCAGTGGCCATTATGGGAAGGAGAGGAGAGCTTGACTGGAGGCTGTGATTTCCCTAGGAGGTTGTTAAAATTGGCCAGCTGAGGAAAACTGAGACAGACCATAAATCTGAAGCATGATATCTAGCCCTCGATGTTGAAAGAACAAAATAAATCTCATCTTTGAGATCTGAATATCAGTACAATACAATCCTCTGTGTTGACATACCTTCCACACCATTGTTTTCTTTCTAAAAACAAAAGCCCATGTGTTATCACTTCCCTCCCCTATTTATAAATTTCTGATGGTTCTTTGTGCTTCAACTACCACATACATCTTTCTTACTGCTCCTTGAATGCAGTAGGCTCTCTACTCCATCGTGTCTTCGCATTCCTATGTAATTGCTTATCCCTTCTTTAAATTACTCTCCCTGGACCAGCAACATCAGCACCATCTGGGAATTCGTTAGAAATATAAATCCACAGGCCCCATTTCAGACCAGCTGGCTCAGAACTATTGGGGAAGTGGGGACCAGCAGTCTATATTTTAATAAGCTCTCCAGGTGATTCAATGCACACTAAAGTTTGAAAAACATTGGTCTAGAGTATTATTTTATAACTATCTTCTAGCAATTATTGGATTGAATTACAGGGGTAGGATCTCCTTGAAAGCCATGAACATTTCTTTGCCATCTCTCTGTCTTCAGGGCATAGTGCACTTTGGGGCCTATAATTAAAGCTCAATAAATGCTTTCTGTGCCAATAAATCAGTTAATCAAATATATTGTTCCTGTCCTTGAGGTATATGAAATTTGTTTGCAGAAGAAAATATGTAACCCCGTAGATTAACAAGAGAATAATGTATTGCCTTAGATAATAAAATAAAAGACTGTATAATACATGCTAGACTCTGCTCAATGGGCAAAAAAAAAAAAATGGAGGTTTTGGATTTTAAAAAGGTTATTGATGGTTAAGTTACCCGGAAAAAGCCTTGCTGCAGAGATGAGAGCTGAAAAACAGAACAAACTGTTGTGAAGGGGGTCTGAGCTGATGAAATCACAGAGGTTGTATAAAGTATGAGCAGTAGTTAACATTGGATTCCAGACTACACAGTTGGGACTTGATACGATAACCAAAAAGAAAGAATGTCTGGAGTTGTAGTAAGCTCTGCATTTAGACAGTCCATGCTTATTCCAAGGAGAACATAGACCCAGATAACTAGAGTTTGATTGAACAGAAACCTGGCATAACACAAATAATAAAAAGTTTTAGATATCTATGCAACTATCAGCTTGCCACAGAAGTATTTTGGGCAAATGCTTTATTAACCCAAAGAAAGACATGGTTTATCTCTTTAACAAAGTGGCCCATTGTTTATTATTCTACTTTTTAAATTACAAATATTAAAGAAATACTAGTTGTCATACTTTTCTCAACACAAGAAGATACAGCTCTTATAAGCAGATTTTCAAAGGAACAGATTCATTTGTCTTTGGAAGAAGGTGGGGAGAAAAGAAAGGATTGTAACACGTGTTTCTGCACAGATAGCAATAAAATATGGGGTGAGTTCCTGTCTTTTAAAACTGTATTTTTTTCCATCCCTCTGAACACATTCATGTCCTAGGATTGTTATAAAATGTTGTATGTATATGTGACAGTAGCACCTAATTGAGTTGTTTGATGGATCTTAAAATTACATTTGTTGGTTTGGAGTGTACACTAGCTATGCAATATAATCAGCATTATTCCTTATATGAACATGGGTAAATTATTTGCAGCCCAGTTATTTGGCCACCATTTGTACAATGTCCATTTTATTTACTTCTGAATTTGGATTCCAGTGATCTGTTTTCGATTTTTGATACTTCCACTGGGATATTATAAGAAATACTCACTTTCTTTTTCAGCATCTGACATGGTACCATCTGCCTCCTCTTTTCTTGCCACAAGTAGTAGCAATTTTATAAAGTAGATCACATTACAGAATTATGGGCGGTAAACTTTCTACCATCAGATTTACCCAAGAACCAAAAACACATTTTTCTAAAGGAAATAGAATGTCCTTCTTGTGACTACACTGGAATTTTGCTTGCAGCATTATGCTTTTGTTCCCCTAGTGGAGCTAGTCATGTGGAACTGAAGCCATTAGCCAGTTTTTCAGTGGATAAATGCTATCACCTGGAAAAAGAAGCAGAAAATGCACTTTCTTCTCCAGTTAGGGTTTAAAAGAAGAGAACAATATAGGTGGTTGTGTTTACCACAAACTGATGGAATTCCTTTATTTTAAATTATAAGACTGAATAATTTGTCTTTATGACTTCAAAATTAACTATTACACATTGCATCATGACAGAATGAGAACGAACTTGGTTAGATTAAGTAGGCAGTAAATATCTCTTTTTTTTTTTTTGATGTGGGAACTATTTGATTCCAGAATCATCCTTACCTCCAACTTTGCACACTTTGAGCTTTGGTTTTCCATTTGCATTATCATAGAAAATTTTTATAGGATAAATCTATAAAGACTTTATTCTGCAACATATTGCAGACTTATTCATTTGATTCTGCGACATGTTGGTATTCAGTTTTTGTCACCAAATAATGTTAAAAAAAATGAGTAGCAGTAAAGCCTCAGTCAATCAGAGAAAAGCAAATAAAATTTTGATTTGCAAAATGTTTTTTAAAAGTGTGTAAGGCTGGATCTCAGAATAAAGTAAGCTGCATAAAAACTAAATGGTAATGTAAAAGTCATAGCCATTGAAAACTAGTTAATTTGACTCATGGACTTTTTTATTATTTTAATGTGATTGATATGACTGGTTACATTTTGATGTTGTGTTATTTGAGTGTGTTTTTCAAGAATTTGCCACAGTCAGCTCTCATTTAAGACCAAAAATATTTTAAGCAATGTTTAAGGTATTATAGTGGAAAAAGTTGGAAACAAAATAATTATGCAGAGAAGGCGGGCTATCAAAGTATAATAGGTTAGTTGTCCCATGCATTCTAGAATTTTCCCCTTTTGAACTTTAGAACAAAACCTTATAATTACCTTCTGATTTATCTATATTACCAATTAGACTACAAACTAAACAAGGTTAAGATTGTTGATCATTTTATTTGTCTCTCTATCCCAAACATATTCACAGTGCCTGACATAACCTAAGCACTTCAAAATGTTTCAAGATAGTATCTCAATGTAGTTTTTTGATTTGCATCTTTGATGATTAGTGAGGCTGAGCACTTTTTCATGTGTCTGTTGGCTGTCCACATATCTTCTTTTGAGAAGTATCTATTCATGTCTTTAACCCATTTTTTTAATGGGTTTTTTTTTTTCCTTTCAGCACGTTTGAGTTCCTTGCAGATTCTGGATGTTAGGTCTTTGTCAGATATACAGTTGGTAATATTTTTTCCTATTCTGTGGGCTGTCTCTCTGCTCTCTTGATGGTTCCTTTTGCTTTGCAGAAGCTCGTCAGATTGATGAGGTCCCACTTGTCTATCTTATTTCTTATGGAATGGGCACTTAGGGTTCTGATCAGGAATTGGTTGCCAGTTCCAATTTCGATAAGGGTGTCTCCTGCGTTTTCTAAGATTCTTATAGTTGGAGGTTTTACATTTAAGTCTTTGATCCATTTAGACTTAATTTTTGTTTATTGTGATAGGTGGGGGTCTTGTTTCAATCTTCTGCATTTGATCAGCCAGTTTTCTCAGCATCATTTACTAAATTAAGATACCACCTTACTCCAGTAAGAATGGTCAGCATTAATAAAACAAACAACAACAGACGCTGGCAAGGATGTGGAGAAAAAGGAATGCTTCTGCACTGCTGGTGGGAATGCAAACTAGTACAACCTTTTTGGAAGACAGTATGATGATTTCTGAAAGAACTAGAAATTGACCTTCTATATGACCCAGCAATTCCCCTATTGGGAATATACCCAGAGGAATTCATGTCATTCTACAAAAAAGATACCTGCATACATATGTTTGTTGCAGCTCTATTCTTAATAGCAAAAACATGGAACTAACCATGCTGCCCATCGAAGCTGGAGTGGATAAAAAAAAAATATAGTACATATACACAGTGGAATATTATGCAGCCATAAAGAAGGACAAACATATGGACTTTGCAGCAACTTGGATGGATTTACAGTCGATCATACTCTGTGATCTATCACAGAAACAAAGAACAGAGTACCGTATGTTCTCACTCATAAGTGGACCTTGAACAATTATCATAGTACTATAAGAAAGGGATTGACAGTGATAGGTAACTGCCATGGGAGAAGAGGTGGGATTGACAGTTGAGGGAAACTGCTAGGGAGGGAGGAGCAAACGTCATCAACAAGGGTACCTGCATAATCAATGTTTGTATACCTAACCCGGAATAGTACCCCACATCTTTAAAATTAAAAAAAAAAAAATTCAAGAAAGAAAAGTGAAAAAATTTAAAAACCAACAGACATTTCTGTGAAGAAAGGAGACAAGTCAATTTGACTCTGTTTTTTTCTAATTTTTAAATCTGTAAAATTACTTTTTCAGCTTCAATAGACGGTGATTTGGTAATTTCGGCAATCACATTTTGTTTAATAAATTTTGTTTGACATTCTCTATTTTTATTCCAGATATTATCTTGCTCTAATTTTTTTCATCTTAGGAAATAAAAGTAACAAATTAATTTTCCGTTTGCTTAAGTTATTGATACGCATTGCTGTCAGGTATCCCCATGATTAATTTTCATGCTGCATATTCAGTGAGAGTTTAAAAAAGAAATCATGTGTCAGTGCCCTCTGTCTACGTAGACTTTTAGATTAAAAAAAGAAATACATATCACAGTATGATACTGGGTGCATAATATCTCTAAACGTAAAAACATAGGTTTTGGCTGTTGATTCTTCTCAGACAGATTGAGTTTAGAGAGGAAGAAGCCAAAAAACTGAGAAGAGACACAGACTGGATCTAATAACATGGAAAATTAGCTAACAAGTAAACATCACTTTGTTTCAGAATATGGCAATAATATTGGTTCACTATGAAAATTTTTGAGGAGTACAGATGAGCATATCGATACACTATAAATCTCCTTTAATATCAGTTTCCAGAGAAAACCACTTTTAACATTTTAATACATTTCTTGTTCAAACATTTCCTAATAGTCTTTTTTCCTGTTTTACACATATGGATTTAAAACATTCATATTTTTATGAAAATAGAATTCGACACTGCTGTTTTATAACATGCATTCTGTACTTTACAACATGCAGTCTGTTCTAAAATGCTGCGTGTGTTTTTAACTAATAAAAAACCTCATGTTATACAAATCTGTCTTAAAATAACTATCAATGGAGAAAAGAGGTTAGAGATAAACAGTTTGACCATCAATATTAGAGTTATATTTTCTGTAATTGTTTCAATTTTTTAAAGTAGTCATAAGCATATGGCTATAAAACCTCTAGCAGAGAGAATATCCAAGCTTTGGATGTATTTTGCTTTGGTTCCTTTTTTCTTCTTGTCATTATATCAGTACTATTAACTCATCTTTTTGTACGTGTTATCATTTTATCGTATATCAACTATCATTAGAAAAAGACTTTTTTTAAAAGCCAGTGTTTGTTTTTGTTCTGATTTTATAATATTTTAACCGGTGGCAATCTTGGTTCTATAAATCCTGTTTCCGAATTAATGTGTTGCATCCTATTCATGAGAATTTAGACTGTTTTCACCGTAAAAGAAATCCCTATAGCATAAATATTCTTCTTTGCTATTTTCTTCTTTCACATTTATAAATGACCTGATAATATTTTGTTGTATTTGTACTGATGTTTATTTAGCCAGTCTTACCTTTTTGAATATAATAGTTGTTTCCTTTTTTTTTTTTTGCAATTATCAGATGCAGATCCAAGTTGACTAAAGTGTTAAGAATCTAACACAAAGCAAAACAATAAAAAGTTGGCTATCATCTTGCTTAGACCCAATGAGTTACTATTTTCTTGCTTCTGGTCACAATTCATTCTACATCATTTCAGTACATGCAGAAAATGTTAAGTTGGGGATGGGGGTAGAAGCTGGCATTATTTCTCCAAGGTAGTTATAAAAGCATTGAGTATTTATCTGGATTAGTTGTTTTTTGTAATGTTATGAGACATTGAACTTAGTCAATATTGTTTCTGGAAATGAAAAAGGCCCTGGTCGTCTTCCATTCTCATGACACTATTCATTTTGCACCTACTATTCCCATTGCTGTGATTTGTCAACACCCCTTGCGATGGTTAATTTTGTGTGTCAACTTGACTGGGCCATAGAGTACCCAGATATTTGGACAAATATTATTCTGGGTGGTTATGTGCAGGCGTTATTGTATAAGATTAACTTTTAAATTGGTAGACTGTGGCAACCTCCTCGGGTCCCCTCTCACTGTGGGAGCTTTTCTGACTTCTCAATAAATCCTGCATTCTCACTTTCCAGCTCTGTGTCCCTCATTCCTCCTGGACATGAGAAGAAAAAACTAAAAAATTAAAATAAATTGGTAGACCGAGTAAAGTATGTTGCACTCCATGATGTGAATAGGCCTCATCCAATCAGTTAAAGGCTTAAATAGAAGAAAAATGCTGACTCTACCCTGAGTAAGAGAGAATTGCTCTGCCTGACTGCTTGCTTTTGAACTGGGGCATTGGCTTTTTTCTTCTTCATACTCTAACTGAAATATTAGCTTTTCTTGGATTTCAGGCCGGCTAGTCTTTAGATTTAAACTAAACCATCAGCTCTCCTGGGGTTCCCAGCTTCCTGCTTCACCAAGTAGATCTTGAGATTTGTCAGCTTCCATAATTGCATGAGCCAATTCATTCATATTTGTGTGTGTGTGTGTGTGTGTGTGTGTGTGTGTGTGTGTGTGTGTGTTCTCTTTTTTTTTGTTTATCTGGAGAACCCTGACTAATATACTCTCTATTAATCTTTCTATTGCCTTAGAGATATTCAAAGTCAAGAGCATAATCCTCTACCCTGATTATTGCATGTCTTTAACTAATCTTTAATGATAAAATCATAGCTATTGAGGTCACTTAAAAATAATTTGTACATAGATCTCTACAGTCCCATCTACTGAGAAACATGATGCCTGTCTTTTTAAAATCAGACCAGAACGTACTTAAACCAAACAGCCAGCCAGTACCTTATCAAATACACTCCTCTTTAACCCCATAACATAGTCCCCAAATGGAACATGCACCACTAAAACCATTAGTTCCCACTGATGTTTCTGCTTTCTCAGAGATCTCTGCAGAGCTTGGGAAAGATGATTCCTTCTTTGTCTAATATGTCCACTTGGTATAAAAGTAGATGTAAGATTTGGTACAAATGAAAATGAATAGGTATTGCATGGATCCTGAAGAAATATTTCCCTCTGTTTCATATTTTTACCTGCCATCTAATGGTATAGCTAAGTTTGAAGTGAAGAGCTGGAACAAGAAGAAATCCTCAGAATTTCATTAAGTATAGTGAAAAATACAGATATATGGAGAGATGACATGAAGCAAGATCTAACTGAAGATCTGGATACACATTCCAATTCCTGGCTTTCTCAAGGCAGGAAGTAGGCATACCCTGCTAGGTGAGAATGAGAATAAATCCCTTGATAAAAAAGCAGATAAAAACACCGTAGACTAGAAAAGCTGGAATGGATTCTTATGGTCCTTTATCTAACATTCTCTCTTTAGATGAGGAAACTGAGACACAGAGACACAAATAACATATCCTAGTGTTTCATCTTGAAAATCCCAGTGAAATCTATTTTAATAACCTGCTACTAAAATGAGGGAAATTATTTAATTTTAAACTTTCACCTTGCATCTGCATTTATCCTTTTCCTGATTATGCATCTATCCTTTTTTTGATTTCATTTCATTAATGACTATATACATATGATTATGAATAGAGGTTAATTTTTATATGTCCATTCTTTGGCATCTTATTTACTCTAACAAAATTTAAATGACTATTTCAAAAATATGGCAATCACTGACATTTTAAAGGAAATGTCACGTAAATACTACAGAATGCACCATGTTATACTCTCTTTTACTAATTTCAATATTTTCCAGGTAGAACTATCAGATGGAATAGAAATTCTTGGTAAGATCAATTAGACAGCATAAGTATGTTTTCCATCATTAAATTATGATGAAAATACAATTTTATTCTAAAGTATTTGACATTTTTAGTTTTTATAAACTCATTTAGTCACATCTGAAATTTGCAGGATAAGATTTTGAAAGACTTTAATTACCAACATTATTTCGAGGGGAAGCTTCTTTGTCACAGAACTTTTTTTCTATCATGAATTGAATCTGATACAGAATATTCATTATGGTGAAGTTTAAACACAATGGAGTCTAGCTACTATCATAAAAATACTATTCAATGAGTTTCTGCTTTGACACTGAACTGACCTTGTAATTAATGTTGTACACTACCCTTTCATTATATGCTGGATTGTAAAATATGAATTATTGGCAGTATAAAAACATAGAGTTCTGAAATGCAATTTATAACCATGAAAAGGAGCTGAGCTTTGAGTGGCAGTTAAATTTGAATAGATCAGATGCGTATTACAAAACATGAATAATAAAGCATTTTAAACTCAAGTTTTTGGTTAAATCATCAATATGATTGTGTTAGAAGAAAGTCTGCATCTATCATGTGGGCAATAAAATGTGTATAAATGAAAACATGTGTACTGTGTGAAGTAATTAAAATGAAAACTAGCTTTCCACGTTAATTCTTACAGTTTTTTAAAATTTAAATCACTTAAAGTATCACAAATAGACTTATTAATTTTAAGTCATAAATGTTACGATTTCTATTTAAGCTGTGAACACAAGCTTTTTAGAGAAATGTTGTTTAAATGTTGAATTGACATTATCTAATAATAACTACTACTTATTTAGTGCTTAGTGTGTACAAAAGTACTGCACTGAGATCTTTGCATATATTCTCTTAATCTTAAAATTTTCACCTGAATTGTTTCTGTTTCTGTTTGAATACAGTCTCTCTCACTCGAACCAGGGAGGTATTTTGCTTGTTATGATGAAAGGTGAACACTACTGGCACTAATGTGTATCAATAAGGGACTAGACTCTTTGTGATGCATGAACAGCCACTCCCCATACCAATGGATATTTAGATAGGGGAAAATTGTTTATCGTTGAATGCACCAAGAATCTAAGTCCATTTTACATATAAATACAAAGTAGGTTTTGTGTGTTTTTTAATTGGCAAAGGGGACAAGGAGAGGAAACGCAGTTTTAAAAGTTACTGAACTTTTCAAGAATACAGCAACAATGTCTAGAATTTTCCTAGGAGTTCTTTTCCATATCAGAAAAGTATGCCTTGAGAGTAGTGCCACTCATGGTACTTGAGTGTTTCATACCACTTCCCTGCATTCACTGAGCATTTGGAACTGTCCACATCAAAGGGGATTCTACACACAGGTGCAAGTGCCTGGCTTCTTTATGTCTTCTGGTGTGGCCATGCAAGAATGTACACATTCAGAAGTATTTTAAGATAAAATAAGTATTGTTTTATTATAAATCATTGCTATTTTTTATATATTGATTAGATCACCGTGTAGACTAGTTTATGTGATCATTTCATTCCAGGATAGTAAATGGGGGTGTTACCAAATATTTGTTCTAAAAACGTGGTTGCATATTATGGAGTTCAGAACAGCTCCAAACCGTATGTGCTTTTAGTATTGGAGGACACACACAAATCTGGCCTCTAGTTCTGGCAGCTATTTGATTATATATGTGACGTCCGGCAGGTTGCTTTACCTCTCTAGATTTTACTTCCTTTATTTGTAAGATGAGGCTATTAATAGTGTTTTATCACCATATTACTGTGAGGTAATAAAGCACTTGACACAATTGCAGCAGATAGAATGTTCAATAAATATTACTTATCAGTAATATTTTGTATAACTTCTTCAAATGCATCAAAAGTATATTTTACACTTCAAAGAATATGTAGTGCAAAATCATAGCTAAATTAACAGAATTGCAGTAGGCTAATAAGATAATCATTATTAATTTATTCTTCATTTTTGCTAAACAGTTCTTTTTTATTTCTTCACTTACGGTTCACCCCATATCCACCCACCAACTTTGAGGAGGGTGCTACAATGGCCAGTTCTGTAGTAATTACTGCCCAATGATGAAAACACAAAATAATACAACTGAACAATATGCTTGTCTTTAGCTTTCTTCTTTGCGCTGGTAATCTAAATGACATTCAACCCTATTCTTTGGTTATAAAGGAACCAAATAAACAGTCACCAGAAAAAAACTGGTCATAAAAGATTGTACAATGTGAGAAACTGATGCAACCATATCAGCTAATGGAGTTGCTTGTAACCATGTCCTGGGACCTCGAAACAAGTCTTTTAATTTAAAAGCATTGATGTACGTAATGGGCCTTTCCTTATACTTTATGTATATCTGAAGCCAACCTAAGTCAGGAATAGTATTTGCCTAATAAATATTTAGAAAACTTGTATTTGTTCTATTAAAGTTAACAATTTAATAATAATGTACCTTATTTTTTAGAGCAAAATATTTATAAACAGTAGTCCTTGGAAGCACCTCAGAGTGCAGAGTGATCAGTCCCTAGACCTTCAGGGATCGATTGTTTTGCAGTTCTTCAGCCTATAATTGAAATGTCATCAGAAGGAGTGTAAGACATACCTTCAAGAGAGGCCACTCATGTGCTTTTGTTTTCAGTTAATTTATAGAGTCATCATGTGAAGAAAGATTCTTCTCTTTAAAAATCACTCAGTGGTGGATTAACACTTGATACTGAATCTCATTCCACTTTATATCCACATTTACTCACTTGCTAATGAGTGTGGGGCAGCAGTGAAGCATTTTATCCATACATACTCATATTTACGTATGATTATTTTTCATTTGTTATTCGCATACATGTATAATAGTGATTTTTAAAGTACACTGTACATTCTATGGTGTAGTCATTAGCTGTTAATAATTTGAACACTGTCAAGGGAATTACTAGAAACTTCTTACAAGATAAGCCTCATATGAGATTGTTTCAGGACAACAGTGATAATCTAGAGGAGTGGTACCAAGTTCGAAAGTAATCACAGGGATTAACCTAAATGTAGGTCAGTGGGGCTAAAAATAGTTTGTCTAAATTATGTGTTCTGTGAGTTTGAGATCAACTTCTATTGAGTGATAAAACTGCTTTATATATTCCCAGTGATGTCATGTACTTAAGCCCCACACGTTTTTCCCCCAAGATATTTTAAGACAGTCGCATCTCTGGTAAAATAACAATATACAGTCTTATTTATAAATCTGGGAGTAACCAGATTTTCATAAAAAATAAGCAGTTACTCACTGCATAGGAAAATTGGTATAAGTCAGAGTCAGTTTTTCTTTTTTTTTTTTTTTTTTTTTTTTGAGTTGGAGTCTCACTCTATCGCCCAGGCTGGAGTGCAGTAGCAAGTTCCCGGCCACTCCAGCATCGACCTGCTGGGCTCCGGTGATCCTTCTGCCTCCACTACCACGCCCAGCTAATTTTTTATTTATTGTAGAGATGAGGTCTCGCCGACTTTCCTAGGCTGGTCTCGAAACCGTGGGCTCAGGCAATCCGCTTGCCTCAGCCTCCCAAAGTGCTGGGATTACAGGCTGAGCCACCGAGCCCAGCCTCAAAGCCAATTTTATTTCAATGAATGCATGATCAGGTCCATTGCCAACTGAGCATTTTTTATTCTCATTAGAAGATGGATGCACCATCACATTTCCCATCAACTTTTCTGAAGCCGCATTACCCATTTAAATAAATATAGATAAAGTATGCATCTAAATTCTAACTTATTGTCATGTTACATTTCATAGGTAGCCTATGACCCTATTTATTACTTGAAAATATTATAGATATTATATGTATTAATTCTAAAGGAAAGTAAAATATATTAAACAGTAGAATTGTTCATTTAAATGTATGACTTAGTAGTAAAGTAAAAACTCGCTTAACATTTTTCTCTCTTTCCTTCATTCATCTGATTTTTGAATAAGTTAGAAACAATATAGTAAACTGGTATAAACCCAATTTTGATAAAAAGAATAAAGTCATCCTGTTATTTATTCTACTCTATGTGTCTATAATCTTATACTTTGAAAAATTGTCTTAGTCCATTTTATGATACTTATAAAAGAATATCGGAGACTTGGTCATTTATAAAGAAAAGGACTTTATTTCTTACAGTTATGGAGGCTGAGAAGTCCAATGTCAAGTGACCATATCTAGTGAGAGCCTTCTTGATGCTGGGGACTCTGTAGAGTCTTAGGCAGCACAGGGGATCACATGGTGAGGGGACTGAACAAGTTAAAGTGTTTAGGTCTCTCTTCTTCTTCTCATAAAACCACCAGTCCCACTCCCATGATAATCCATTAAGTCACTAACCCATTAATTCGTAAATGAATAAAAGGATAAATCTATCATAAAAGTAGAAACCATCACGATTCAATCATCGCTTAAAGACCTCGTCTGTCAATACTGCCACATTAGGAATTAAGTTTCCAACACATGAAATTTAAGGGACACATTTAGACCATAGCAGAATTATAATAAAAGTATTATATTTAGGAGCAACATTCGCATTGACTACTATATTTGTAAAATGTTAATTCCTCTGCACAAAGAAGCGAAATTTCAGATTAAAAACAGCTTTAAGTTTACAATTCAATATGGGTAAAAGGCATTTTCAACAAGGGGAAAAATGGAAATATTTAGAAAAAAATAATACAATAAATAGTAAGTAAGCCAGGTGCAGTGGCTCATGCTTATAATCCCAGCACTTTGGGAGCCTGGGATGAGAGAATCTCTTGAACTCAGAAGTTTGAGACCAGCCTAGGAAACATAGACCTCATTTCTACAAAAAATTATACAAAAATTATCTTGGCATGTTGATGGGCACCTGCAGTTACAGCTATTCAGGAGGCTGAGGTGGGAGTATCACTTGCACCCAGAAGTTGGAGATTATAGTGAGCTACAATTGCACAACTACACTCCACCTGGATAGAGCAAGATTATCTCTAAGAAAAAAAAATAAGTATAAACTAGGTTTTATGTGACATTTGGGAATCAGCTGCAAAGTGAGAAAATAATTACAATATCAATGGTGACAACAGCAAGAGTGGACAGAGATTGAAGGTGTTTCATGTTCCTACTCTGTGCTAAACCCACCACATGACTTTCCCATATATGAGGTTTACAAGTTTCCTCATAGCAATCCATCTAAATTGAGGTTTAGAAAGAATAGGTAACTTACTCAAGCTCATATAGTCATAGAGTAATAAAAGCTATATTTGAATTCCAGCCTGTCTGACATCATTCAGTGGTCTTAAAACCATCACTGCCTTTCCATATTAAAACTCAAAATCTAGTTGAAAAGGCAAGGGGAAGGGAGATGGGATTAACGGTAGTAAATATCTGTCTGGGGATGGGGAGACACCTCTTATCAACAAGGGTGCCTGAACGGAGCGTATTTGTATACCTAACCCTTAACTATACCCCACAGTAGAAAAATAAATAAATAAATAAATAATTTTAAAAAAGAAAACCCAGAAAATGATGTACAAAGAAACATAAAGTATATAAATACTTATACATTGTCACTAGTATCTTTGCCATAAAGACTCTGCTATAAACATTTCACATAACTCAAAAGTGTTTCACATAAATTCAAGTGTTTTTACATAATTCAAAAGTGTTAATTAAATTACCTACGGTGAGCTGTGTGTGCATTTGATAAATTCTGGCAAACAGATATGAACTTGCAGGCATAGATACAAAAAACTAAATATATTTATTTCTTAACTTTAGATTTGGGGTGTATACATACCTGTTCATTACATAGACAATATTGTGTAGTGGTGGGGATTGGGTCTCAGGTGGTTCATTCCCCCGATAGTGAGCATCGTGCTCCTTAGGTAGTTCTGAACTTTAATCCCCCTTCCCACCTACCCCCTTATTAGTGTCCCCATTGTGTATTATTTCCATTTTTATGACCATTTAGCTCCCACATATGAGTGAGAACATGTGGTGTTTGGTTTTCTGTTCTGAGTCAATTCACTCAGGATGATGATCTCTTGCTCCACCCATGTTGCTGCAAAGGGCATGATTTCATTCTTTTTTATGACTGTGTACTGTTCCATTGTTTATATATACATACCACGTTTTCTTTATGCAATCAATTGTTGGTGGGCACTTATATTGGTTCCATGATTTTACCATTGTAAATAGTGCTGCAGTGAACATAAAAGTACAGGTATCTTTTTTATATATTGATTTATTTTCTTCAAGTAGATTTCTAGTAGTAACTTTGCTGGGTCAAATGGTAATTCAATTTTTAGTTCTTTGAGAAATCGCTGTTTTCTATAGAGATTGACCTAGTTTACAATCCCACCAACAATGGATGAGCGTTCCTTTTTTTCTGCAACCATGCTAACATCTGTTGTCCTTTGATTTCTAATAATAGCCATTCTGACTAGTATGAGGTGATATCTCATTGTGGTTTTAATTTGCATTTCTCTGATGATGAGTGATGTTGAGCTTTTTTCAAATGTTTGTTGGCAGCTTGTGTATCTTCTTTTCAGAAGTGTCTATTCATTTCCGTTGCCTACCTTTTGATGTGGTTATTTGTTGGGTTTTTTTGTGTGATTTGTTTGAGTTCCTTGTAGATTCTGAATATTGCCCTTTGTTCGAGGCATAATTTGCAAAGATTTTCTCCCACTCAGTAAATTTTCTGTTCACTCTCTGATTATTTGTTTTGCCAACAACACTAAATTTTTTCCTCATGAAGTCTAAAAAAGTGAAGACGAATGAATAGGAACATGAAACTAGGTACAAGTGGGTACAACGTAAAGTTCTCCTAAAGAAATGAATGTGCTTACTGCTGGGTGATTGTTCTAGGCAAAGGAAGCATGATGAAAGGAGGTGTGAAGCTATAAACAGAACCCTTAGAAGGAGATGATAGCAAGAGGGAAGCAAAGATTTGTCCAAGCTCTTGAAAGACAGGAATTAAGCAAATAATATGGAAGGCCAAGCCTTTGAAGGATGCACAGGATGCAAGAAACTTGAATCAGTAAGGAGGAAGCAAAGAAAACCCTCCAAAGAAAAGATGAAAGATATTTTAATAAACAAATTGACAGATAGCAAAAGATATATACCGTGCTATGTTTTCTCGTTGCAGCTGAAGACAAACTGGGGTTATTTGTGCTTTTAAAAGTCATAAATCGTAAAAGCAATTGTAAAGGAAGAAGCTATGAAAACATGTGTTAATACAGAAAAGATGGCCTCAAGGCTTTAAGCTTCCTTGTGAAATAAATGCATTTACATTTTCTGTAGTAGCCAAAAAAGAATACTTAGACTACTTAGACGACAATAGGCAATGATTTTCTTTTTCTTTTGTTTCTTTGTTTCTTTGTTTCTTTGTTTCTTTGTTTCTTTCTTTCTTTCTTTCTTTCTTTCTTTCTTTCTTTCTTCCTCTGTCTCTCTCTCTCTGTCTCTCTCTCTCTCTCTGTCTCTCTCTCTCTCTCTCTCTCTCTTTCTTTCCTTCCTTCCTTCTTTCTTTCCTTCTTTCTTCATTTGTTTACTTAAGAAAAAGGTAAGCTATCTAAAAGAAACTTTTTAGCTAAATGATGAAGTAAGTTATCTTATAAATAACTATGGTCCCAGGTAACGTAAGGCCCTTGTGTAGTTTTCAAAGCTTGTCTTTAATAGCAGTTTCTTTGGGGGGGAGGGTAGTGTTTAAAATAAGAAGTGCTAGAAAGTTTTTTTTTCTTTCTTCTCATTTTCAGGATGGAATTAATTCACAAATTAGATTAGAAACAGAACCCAAAGAGAGCATTGAATCTGGAAGTAATATAAAATTAGATCATATTTAGTTATGCTTGAGGTCAGATGGTGATAAAATGAGAATAAACAGAAATTGTATATTAGTCAGATTTCTAAAAAATGAAAATCCTAGGAAACAGACACATCATGGTAGGATATATTCTTAAGGTCTATTTATTCCTAAAGACAATTTTCATAGGGCACACTGCAGGTCATAAATGCGCCCCACAAATTCAAAGGCCTAAACCTTCTACATAACAGCAATGTACTCAGAGAATAATTGTTAAGATGATGATTCTGGAACTTTTTTCATGGCCCTAATCATTAGCAAAGATTAAAATTAATATGCAATATTCTATATTTGCCAAGGCAATAAACTGGGCTAATCTATTTTAAAGGGGTTTCAAAATGAAGAGATGAAACAAACAAAATTATTTTGATTCAAACTTAAAAAAAACTCATAAGTTAAATTGATCAAATGATTTGTTTTATGAATGTTCCAATTGAAGCGATTATATTCAGACCAGGGAAAATCAGAGAAGGTGAAATATGAGTATGACATTGATTTTGCTGAGACAACTATATTGTTTAGTTTAAAAAACTTGCATTAAGCAACTACAATGTGCCAAACATTGTGCTAGGAGTAAATGATTCCAACATTGCATGGCAAGTACTTTCCATATGTTGGAAAAAGAGCATGAATTAATCTAAAATGAATTAGAAACGTTGGTGTTTTCCAATATAAAGGCTTGACTTTGCAATGAAATACTGAGTCAAGCAAAATTGAATTATTAGCAAAGCAGAATGGCCATGCCATCAATATAGTACCTCATGTAAAACTAGAAATTTTAACCATGTGCTATCAATTTATAATCAGTAAAATCCAAAAAATGATTATTTTTTCTGTATAATGAACTGATATTATTTGAAATATATCTAATTTTAATTTTGTCAGTAATTATGCTTGTGTATTTAGAATGGTGCTATGTTTATTTTATTTTTGTATTTAATTTTTTTAAGATGCCAGGATTATGTACATAAGCAATCTATGTAAGGGTGAAGTTTGGACCTCCAGCTGGTCCTTGCTTCCCTTGGTTTAAAATCAGGTGCCGCCGGGCTCGGTGGCTCAGCCTGTAATCCCGTGCTTTGGGAGGCTGAGGGGAGTGGATTACCTGAGCCCGCGGGTTTGAGACCCGCCAGGGCAACTTGGTGAGACCTCATCTCTACAATAAATAAAAAAAATTAGCCAGGTGTGGTAGCGCGCGCCTGTAGTTCCAGCTACTTGGAAGGCTGAGGTGGAAAGATCGCCGGAGCCCAGCAGGTCGAGGTTGCGGTGGCCGGGAGCGGCCACTGCACTCCAGTGTGGGCGACAGAGTGAGACTCCAACTCAAAAAATAAAAATAAAAATAAAATAAAATGAAATAAAATCAGGTGCCCTTTATGTTGTTACATTTCCCTCACTTCCTCCTTTCCCTGGCAGTGTCCCATGACTGTCGATCCCGTCCTTGTGCTAAATATATTTATTTATATAAAACATGCATATATGTATGCTTAAATGCAAACACACATATAAACTATATATACATATATACACATACATAAACACTATATACAAATAGTACATATAACATACATATATGTATATATCATACAAATACTCACAGGCACATAATCTCCAATGCCCCCTTTAGATTTTTTTTTTCCTTTAAAAACATATTTTCTGAATGTATTAATTTTTAATTTTTTTTTTTTGAGTCAGAGTCTCACTCTGTTACCCAGACTGGAGTGCAGTGGCATGCTCATGGCCACTGCAGCCTCGACCTGCTGGGCTCCGGTGATCTTTCCGCCTCAGCCTTCCAAGTAGGTGGAACTACAGACATGAGTCAACACGCCCAGCTAATTTTTTTATTTATTGTAGAGACGAGGTTTCGTCAACTTGCCAAGGCTGGTCTCAAACCCATGGGCTCAGACAATCCTTTTGCCTCCGCCTCCCAAGGTGCTGGGATTACAGGCATGAGTCATCGTGCCTGGCTTTATTTTTAATTTATAATCATGTTCTTTTAATTATTTGGTGTTTATCTGGTTGACATGAAACAGGTAGCTAGCAATGTGAGGAAGATATACAAAACCTGAATCCCAGCTGACTTTTGTATTACCTTCATTGGTCAAAAATAAAGGGATGAAAGTATAACATAGTCCATGGTAAATACGGGAATAAGACAGATGTTCAAGCCCCAGCTCCAGCATTTTTTAGCTGAGTTTTATTGGAAAATATATTTCCTGAACTATGAAACAGGCAAAATTTCTCCTTAATAGACCTCATTATCATTATTAAATGATATGACATAGAAAAAGAGTTTGTTAATACTAGGTCAACATTAGGAATTTAGTTATTATAGGTATTTCCGTATAAATAGTAGGACTGATTCATGTTTTAACTAAGTCATTTTAGCCGGGCTCGGTGGCTCAACCTGTAATAAATCAAAATGAGCCGGGAGTGGCAGCACGCGCCTGTAGTTCCAGCTACTTGGAAGGCTGAGGCGGAAGGATCGCCGGAGTCCATCAGGTTGAGGCTGCAGTGGCCGAGAGCGGCCACTGAGCTTGCACTTCCAGTCTGGGTGACAGAGTGAGACGCCAACTCAAAAAAAAAAAAAAAAAAAACTAAGTCATTTTATATTTCTGGTCTCATTATAAGGTATCTAGCTTTCCCTAAAATATGAAAGTAATCTTTATAATGTTCATTAGTAGAGATTAAATGACTATTTCTAAGTAGACTCCTCTTGAACACTTGAATCCTTTTATTTGAGAATTTTCTTTGTTATTAAACCATCTACTAGGCATTCTAGTAGATTTTTAAACAATAATACTTGCATACATTAGAAATATGCAAATATATATTAAGTATGGCATCTGGAGACCATTAGAGGGGACGAGTCATCTGGACTCATGCTAAAGTCTCAAGTTCTCTTGTCTTTTTTTTTTCTTTTTTTTTGAGTTGGAATCTCACTCTGTCCCCCAGGCTGGAGTGTACTGGCATGCTCATGGCCACCCCAGCATCGACCTGCTGGGCTCAGGCTATCCTTCCGCCTCAGCCTTCCATGTGGCTGGAACCACAGGTGCGTGCTACCATGCTCGGCTAATTTTTTGATATATTTTAGAGACGAGGTCTCACCAAGTTACCCAAGTTGGCCATGAATCCCTGGGCTCAGGCAGTCCTATCACCTCGGCCTCCCAAAGTGCTGGGATTACAGGCTTGAGCCACCGCAAGCGGCCAGGTCCTCTTGTCTTAATGATGGTTAACTGGCTTGTGCTATAGGATGTACAGTCTTGCTTTAATTTAAAATTTAACTGGAACCTTAACTACCTTGGTGCTCACCTCTCCAGAGAAATGTTTACAACTTTATTTTCTTTTCTAACATGATAACAACATTCAGTCTATGTTATACTCATCTTTCACTGTTAATAAAATATTTGAAATGAGTGCTTTTTAATGTCTTTTGTGAATGCATCTTGGATAGTTTATTATTATTATTTATAAGAACTTTCCACTGTTATCACAATTTTTCCTAAGTATGCCCTCTCATTTTTTTCTTGATAATATTTCTTAGATTATCCAAATTAGTAACCAATATTTTTGTCATGGATGGAATTCTGGAAACTGTTATTGAAAACATCAAGTATAATATAAAGACTTTTTTTCAGAGCTCTTTAAAGATAGCATAGAGTTGAATTTTCTGGCAAGGTCTCTGGAGTCAAAGAGACCTGAGTTCAAATCTTGGCTTCATCACTTTCTAGTTGTGTGATAGGACAGTCTACATTTGTGGAACTTTTGTTTCTTCATCTGTAAAGTGAATTTGTGGGAATAATTAAACCAGAAAATGCATGTGAAATGTTTAGCATAATATTAGGGGATTTATTATTTTTAAATTTGATTACACATAACATATGTCAGGGATTATGCTATTCACTTTGAATATAAAGATGAAAAAAATATTGTTCCTAACTTTTAAAATGTTATAATCTACTGTAGCAGACAAACAATGTAAACTGCTTGCTATTTTGCCAGGCACACAGTGCATGTGCTTAACACATACTCGCAGCTAATACTGTTATTATTGTTAACAATGAGCTTCCAACTGCATAAACTGCTTTTAATCCATAGAAAATCAAATTAGAAACAAGTTTTTGTAAAAATAATGTGAAAGAAGCAAGAATTAAAATGAAAGATTGACAATTATTTTCTAAATGAGTTGCCTTTTCTTTCACATTTGCAAAATTTATAAGAAATGCTTTTTATTCCTGTGTGATGTAAAGAACTAAAATACACTTTGGTGTAAATAACCACTGCCGTTGCTGTTCAACCTTTATTCATAATTTACTAAGCACTTACTTTTAGCCAAATGCTCTATTCAGTTCTTTAATGGAGATTTCATATGGTTTACATACAAACTTGCTCTCAAGGTTTAGGATTTTCTGGTGATGGAGATAAGTACTTTTTAACAACTTAAAGAGTACATGAGGAATTATCTCAAAATAATTGTATTGATGAAAACTGTTATGTTAAAAGAAACTGTCATTGTGACTTCCGTAAATGACGGCTTGAAATAATAATAATAATGGAGCTATCTTAAATTGCCTGTCACTTCCACATCTTATGTAACCACTCACCAGGTCTTCTCCTTTCATCACATTTTTGGTATTGTCATCTTTCTTTCCCTTAATACTGCCATGACTGCCATCATAATCTGAAACAGAGCCCCTCTTTCAAGTTTAGATATTTTGCATTATTCTCGCTATTATTATTATTTTCACAAAAAGAAACAAATTTTTAAGGAATATAGGGAGATGGAAGTAATTTGAACCAATGAACCGTGATTCAGAAACCCGCGGCTCTATTACAAGTTATACATCTCTGGGTCTATTTCTTCACCTCTGAAAGGATGAATAATCTCCAAGCCCTTTCAAACTCTTTTGATTATACATCTCAAGTCATATCATCTAAATGCCTCCATTAACTGTCCTCTAATTTGTCTCATGCTTTGCCACTCCCATGATCTCCAGCTTGCCATTTACCTTCACATAATGTACAAATCACATCCATCATCCCAAGACCCTTGCTCAAGTCCCATTTATCTCATGAAGGCATGCCGAACCTACTCTCAAAAGTCATTCTTTCCTCAAAATCCTGTGCAGCTCATCTAGTATTTACTGTGTACAAGCCACTAAGCATCCTCTTATGAATATGTGACTTATAGTCTTAACTTGAGTAAAGATCCTTGAGAATGAAGACCGTTTCTTGCCTATCTTCTTTGTTTTCTGCATAACCTTTAAGCCTGTGATTTTGTTTTATTTATTTTATTTATTTATTTATCTATGAGTTGGAGTCTTACTCAGTCGCCCAGGCTGGAGTGCAGTGACATGCTCACGGCCACCTCAGTGTTGACCTGCTGGGCTCAAGCAATCCTTCTGCCTCAGCCTTCCAAGTAGCCGGAACTACAGATGCACCCTGCCATGCCCAGCTAATTTTTTGATTTATTGTAGAGATGATGTCTTGCCAAGTTGCCCGGGCGGGTCTCGAACTCATGAGCTCAGGGAATCCATTCGCTTCGGCCTCCCAGAGTGCAGGGATTACAGGCTGAGCCACCAAGCCAGGCCTTGTAATTTTATTTAATATAAAATGTACCCAATAACTCTTTATTAGTTCTTCCCTGCATCTCTGGATAACACTATATATAGTGATAGTGTGTTTTTCTACAAGGAGGTCCTACACTGGAGAATATTGTGTTTCTTAATGCTGCTAAAGGAAAAATTGTCTATCTAAAATAAATGGACTCTAGTAAGCATTACTTTATATTCCTATTATCATTTTGTATAAGGAGATATTTCACAAAAATGAATTAAACATTTTGGCAGTTATCAATATTACATATTTGCTAGGAATATTTGTAAATAAAGAAAAATACATGCACACCAGTAATGATAATAGCAAACTCTTCAATTATGCAACATTATTAAATCCCCAGTGTCAATATAGTTCAAATATAGTGTGTTCACGAAGGTTAAATTTGCTATTGCCACTAATTCTTAGTGCCATTTCAAGAACCATTTATAAGTTACTTTGAAAACTATTAAAACTATGGTTGACCATAGTCACTATTGCTCAGTTTCGTAAAGGCAAATACACAAATATATTTTAATTTGTTAACAGACATTGAAGTTTTAAAAAAACCTGTTAACAATCAGGGGGACACTTGAAATCATTTTCCAATAGAGTAAATATTACAATTAATAAGTCATGACTATGCTCATCACGTGTAATTATGCAACATTATGTTAATGAACACAAAACCATTGTGGTTCTTCTTTATATTTCTTAAAATAAATTCTTCATAGCCTCATTGATACCTCGAGTGAGTTTAGATAAATTATTTTTCAAAAGAGGTTTAAATGACATTTTAAACTAGTTTTTTTTGCTAGTCATACAGAGTTGAAACATCTGAGGAGTTTATTGATAGTCATAATAATGCGTTATTGTCTGTTAAATATAGAGCATTTCATTCACTATCATAACGTTAATTCTGTAGACCATTATCTTAATTCTAGATGTACAAGCTGTTTTCATCCCACTGAAAAAGAGAAATGAAACTATGTACCTTGCTCAAAGTACAAAAGTGATGTACTGCATACTATACTCCTTGATACATTATTCATTTCAGGCATTCAATTACATACCAAAGATTTCAATATGTTTTATAACTTTAATAATTTAATGGCAATGTCTAATTTGGCATTTGTTGACCTGTCTTGCTTTTTAAATATTTAATTATTTGATAAAATAATTTACATATTTGTATTTTTCCAAACTTTTAAAAATATTTTATAGAGCTAGCTGAATGTTCTTGAGCATGCACATTGTAAACACTTTCTTTATAAAACATAAATTGCAACCATACAACCCAGTAATCCCACTATTGTGTATTTATTCCTCAAAAAAGAAAATTAGTATATTTGAAAACATATCTGCACTCACATGTTTATTGCAACACTATCCACAATAGCCAAGCTATGGAATCAAGCTAAATGTCCATCAATGGATAAATGGATAAAGAAAATGTAGTATAAAATATAAATTGGTAGTTTCATTTATAGTAAATACACCGTATTATTCTCAGTTGTTAACTATTGACACATAGATTTAAATAATTCTATTGTGAAAAATAATGTGAATATTAAAATAATAAATTAGTCTTTCCATTATATTTAACTTCTTTGCTTACTATATAGCAAGCATCAATGAGCAACTCTATTGAATGCAAAAGCTAAAACAAACCACGGTGGTGATGGAACAGTATATAAGAGAAAAAAAAACTTCTAAAAATACATAAAAACGATGAGCAATAAAAATAATAAATAAATACAAAATGGCTTAGTATTTAAAAAAATCAAAATATAGTACAAATAATTTCTTTATAAAAAATCATCTTTTATAATTAGACCTTGTTGTTTGTTAAGAGAATTTTCCAAGAAATCTTTTCTGAAGACCAGAGAAGTTGTTTCCTTAAATAATTCCAAAGCCAGTTTTCATTTCTTAAAAAAAATAAATAAATAAAGTGACATGATTGTGATGAACACTTTGAGAAACTATAAAGCCAAAATATTACTCTGGACATAAAATCACATAGCTACTTCTGCAGGTATTTTAGTGATATACTGTTATATTTTCCAGCTTTGGAGTCTCTGTATATATCTAATGTTTCATCTTTTCTCTAAAGATATACAGATAAATGAAATAAATGAGTTAGCATATGTAAAGCTCATAGCTCAGGCTCTGCAAATATGTAAAACAAATACCAAAGAAGTGCATTCTTCATCTGAAAGCTATTTAGTGATGGTTCAAGTACAATTTCATTTTAATGTTGTTGCTGCTATTGTATCTTCTTTCATGTGAGACTAAAAAAGAAAGCGACATAGAAGGGACCTTGTCTGAAGAGTCCCTTTCTAATACTGTTGTTGCTTAAGCAAAAGGTGGAAGAATGCATTAGGAGTTCCAAAAAGTTGGAAAACACCAATGGATTATGGTCTTGGTGAGTAGTTTCAGATGTTACTTAGGAACACTGCATGCTTGGAGCTGTTCATGCCTTTTCTAGACTAAGGCACACTATCACGCACAACCTAATCCTAAGAAATCTTTTAAACCCCCCAAAATTGAACCCAATAGAAACCAAGCTGTCCTTTTCATCTTGACACCAAATCATAGCAAGAGCTAGTCTGTTAAGGATGATGCTGTTCCCCACGTGCATTTTATTTATTTATTTATTTTTTGAGTTGGAGCCTCACTCTTGTCACCCAGGCACACTCACGGCCACAACAACCCCCACCTGCTGAGCTCAGGCAATCCTTCCACCTCAGCTGGAACTACAAATGCACACCACCATGCCCCACTAAGGCTCACTTTAGATGTTAAAATAATGAATCATATTTTCTTGAAAAAGAAAAGTTAATGATTTTATATATGATGAATATTAGCATTCTCTTAGGCAATCTGATCGATTGCCAGATTTAAATTTTATCTCTTCTTAAAGACAATTATTCCTTAGAAATATTAATAAATTCCAAGCTCATACTCATCAGTACAGTCACTACTAGCTGTCTGAAACTCTTGACATGTTCTTGTAATCATTGTTTTATTTATCTTACTTTTATTTTCTCAATATATGGATAATATTTTTAAATTACTAGTGTATGTTTGGCAGTATATGTTTTAACAACATGATGTTTGATAAATATTTTAATCACATATTGTCTAGTGTATGTTTTAATAACATGCTTATTAACTGTAACTTTTAAAACCTGTGTGTTGGATATGACCATTTTAAAATGTTTTAAACTTGAGAAATCTGATGACTTTGGGTTTATTTCAAACTATAGATCACCTGTGGAGATTGGAACAGCCAAAAAAATAGCTTAAGCAGCCCTTTGAGTATTTTAAAATAGGGATTTTTTCCAGAGCATTAGTTTCCAAAGCTTCAATTATTTCTTGATGTTAGACCTTCAGGATTTAGCTACAATATTTAGTCAATATCTAAGCAATGCTTTTTAAAAATTGGTCATGTTTTTATGCCTTTCGTAATCAAACTGCTTATCAATGAAAAAATATATGTTTCCATGTCCCTGGAAGAATTATCTTTGATGTTTCTTTTATGTGGTTTTTGATATGTGGAATAAGAATTCAGGAATAACAGAAACCGGGCTCGGTGGCTCAGCCTGTAATCCCGCGCTTTTGGGAGGCTGAGATGAGTGGATTGCCTGAGCCCGCTGGTTCGAGACCTGCCTGGGCAGGCGAGACCTCATCTCTACAATAAAATCAAAAAATTAGCCGGGCGTGGTAGCGCGTGCCTGTAATTCCGGTTACTCGGAAGGCTGAGGCGGAAGGATCACTGAAGCCCAGCAGGTCGAGGCTGTGATGGCTGGGAGCGGCCATTGCACTCCAGTCTGGGCGACCAAGTGAGACTCCAACTCAAAAAAAAAAAAAAAAAAAAAAAAAACAGAGATGTTGTCATGAGAAAAACTAAGACAATCAGCTTTTCCTTAACAGTCTGTCAAAGACTCAGGCTGTTAGTTTATCAGCACTATTTTTCCAAAGGTATGTTCCCTTTATTTCTCTGAAAAAAAAAAACAAAACCCATCTTTTACTTTCAGGCCTCTAGTGTGTTCCCAGTTAGAACAGGTGCATTTAAGCCAAAACTGGGCTATTTGTTGATTGTGTCATCATAGGCAAATGTGTTTCTCCTGCAATATCTGTTGCTGGAAACGAAACATGAACAGAGCTATCAGAGAGGGTGTCTGGCTGGCCTCTCAGGCAGTATGTCATAGAATGTCCTGTGTTGAAGCATCTCTGCTGGTTACGGTCTGTCCCTCAGCATTGGACAGGCTCACCTATATTGGATTATCCTAACAGAAAATAAGACAAAATTTTAAAAAGTTATGTCTAGACTACAACACGTTTTCATTTACAGTACTTTTACTACCTTTTCAGAGACTGAATATCTGAGTGTGCCAGAGTAACTGAGAAACTGATCTCACAGTTAGAAGTTTTAGAATTTGAGGGTAATGGTCATGAAGCTCATTTAACAACCAGAAGCAATGGAGCAAAGGAATGAGATGGCTTTGAGAAGCATTTCCCTGGGGCTGTGGAAAACCCTGATGAATCATCTCTATCTCACAAGTGATCTTACCACTTTAGTGCATGTAAAGTGAGAGGTTTCCTTCCTCAGATAGACAGTTCTGTACTCTTCACTTGACCATTTCACGGACTTTCATGTGGCTAGAAAACACCAGCTTTGTTAGCATCAGGGATTTACATGTACCTTCCACACATTTTCCTTGGATATCTAAATCCCACTATCCCTGTTTTTATTTATTTTTTGTTTTGTTTGTTTTTTTCTGAAGGTAATCTAACTGCCCTCCTAAGAGATTGCTAAAACTTTCTAATTATATGCCGTTGGTGTTTTTTTTTAGGTAAACTATTAGGAAAATATTTCAAATTCTTGGAGATGCTACTATGTCATCTCTTTGTATTAACTTTACTTAATTTATGATTTCTTGATGAGGACTCAAGCATAACTATGTAGGTGAAAAATTTTATTACTCCATAATGCCAAAAACTTGTTATTTCTACGAGTAGTTATAAGGGTTCCAGATGTTTTCAAATCTTTCACTAAGTTTTCCGTGTGTAGTTCCTTTCTGTATATGATAACTTCCATAAAGAATAAAACTTTAAACGTCTTTTGCGTTCAGTACAATACATAGCAGAATAGAGGGTTAAAAGAAATAGATTTCGAGAAGTAGGGGTGGGGCATTGATTGACTCCCAAAGGGCACCACAGGAGAGTTTTCTGGATGATGAAGTTGTTCTGCATCTTAGTTGTGATGATGGCTATATGTCTATGCATAGAACTTCAAGAAGAGTGGCTTTTACTACACATAAATGTAAATGATGGGTAAAAGAGGTTTCTTCTCTCTTTGGCTTGTAGCCTAAAAGTCAACTTATGATCATCAGAAGAATAAAATTTAGGAGTTTATGAGAATAAAGAATGAGGCCAGTAATCAAAGCATTCCTATACTTTGGAAAACTGGCCACCCTGAGCCTTGTCTTTAGAGGATATCAGCTCTGTCATATCTGGACAGTTTTTAAGTGTAGAAACACCTAAATATTGAGTGGATCCTCAGAAAAACACATTTTTCAGTTCATGTTTCAGCCTGGGCATCATCTCATCCAGAAAGTCTTTTTTTGCTTGACTTTACATGCACTTGGCACTCAGTAGTTTCTTCTTGGGGTTCTGGTTGACTACTCCATAACCCTCAATCTTAGCACTTGTCATAGCAGATTGATATGGTTTGACTAAGCGTGTCTTTCCTGTAGTAAAAGGAAAGGGTCAGGGTCATTTGCTTTTGTTCTGATTATGCATAGCAGTATTTGACATGTAGTAGATTTTTTTATTAAATTTTATTTTATTATAGACATGTGGGGTACAAGTGAGGATTAACTACATAAGTAGTCTGTATGCGGGTGAAGTTTGGGCTTCTAACTGGCCGTTACTCCCCTTGGTAAGTGAACTAGGTACCGTTTATGTTGTTACATGCCTCCTACCCTCCTCCCTCTCTCCCTCCCCTTTCAGTGCCCAGGTGACTGCAGATCCCTCCCTTGTGCTAATGTGGCTAATGTCCAGGGCCCACTTATGAGTGAGGACATGTATTTCAGTTCTTTGTTGCTGTGATAGATCACTTAGTTCGATGATCTCCAATTCCATCCAAATTGCTGTGAAGTCCATGATTTTGTTCTTCTTTATGACTGCATGACACTCTAACGTGTATATGTACCACATTTCTTTTATCCAGTCCACTTCCAGTGGGCACCTGGGTTGGTTCCATTTCTAGTTCTTTTAGGAATAGCCACACTGCTTTTCACAGAGGTTGAAATAGTCTGCATTCCCACCAACAGTGTAGAAGTGTTCCCTTTTCTTGGCACCCTCACCAGCATCTATTGTTTTTTGATTACATCAAATAAAAAGTTTGTACACAGCATAGGAAACAATAGTACAGCAATAAACATACGTGTGCAGGTGTATTTTTTGCAGAAGGATTTAAAGTGAACTCTCAACTATAGAACTTTTGTTTTTTTTAAATCACAGATCCTTTTATTTAATTATTCACTTTAGTCTTGGAAAGCCATTTGCCTGAAACTAACCCTTTTTATTTTCATTATCCATCAGCTTTTCTCTTATTATTAAACTATTTAGGTAAGCCCACTTTTTGACCTCATGATAATTAAAATAAATAATTTCTACTATCCTTTTTTTTAGTCATTCCCTCATAAAACAGTCTTTATTCTTTACTTATAAGAGGTATGGATACATTTTGGAGGTGACAGTGTTCCTGATTGAGAACTTTAATTTGGGAAACTATCTGAGATTACTTTTTAGGCTCCATCATCTTTTATCTGTCTGACCTTGAACAAGTGACTGAAATCTCTGAGTCTATTTCCTAAGTGAAGAAATAACTGTGTCCACCTCATGGGGTTCATAGGAAGATTAAGAAATGACTTATTCAGTCTGCAGCACAGTGCCTGACACACAGGAAGCCCAGGAATATAAGCTATTATTCTATTTTCTAAAAAAAAAATCCCATGTATCTATTTGCCTTGCATTGTATGTATTAGTAACCTTATTTAATGTATGAATAAAATGTATTTATTTATTTATTTATTTATTTATTTATTTATTTATTTTGAGTTGGAGTCTCACTCTGTCGCCCAGACTGGAGAGCAGTGGCCGCTCCCGGCCACCGCAGCCTCGATCCCGGCCACCGCAGCCTCGACGTGCTGGGCTCCGGCGATCCTTTCGCCTCAGCCTTCCGAGTAGCCGGAATTACAGGCGCGCGCTACCACACCCGGCTAATTTTTTGATTTATTGTAGAGATGAGGTCTCGCTGCCCAGGCGAGTATTGAACCCATGGGCTCAGGCAATCCACTCACCTCAGCCTCCCAAAGGTGCGGGATTACAGGCTGAGCCACCGAGCCCGGCATAAAATGCATTTAAATGATTTGCCACTAGACTGTAGAACAAATAGCAGGCTCCCACATTGTGACTTGAGGTCATATCCAAAAAATATAGTAACTTTGCCCACTTTCATCCTTTGTTATCAAACTTTACTATTTTCCACAGAAACTCACTACAAAATTCATTTCTGATTCATCTATGTTTTCACAATGGTGCCTTATATCCAGAGATATCTCTGAGCTATGGTCCAGATATGACAGAACTGAAATCCTCCGAAGACAAGGCTCAGGGTGGCCAGTTTTCCAAAGTATAGGAATGCTTTGATTGCTGGCCTCATTCTTTATTTTTATGAACTCCCAAATTTTATTCTTCTGATGATCATAAGTTGACTTTTAGGCTACAAGTGAAGAGAGAAGAAACCTCTTTCAACCATGTTTGTAATATATTTCTTTTCAATCCAGTTGAGTCAACTTAGAACATGAGACAGCTCTTAGTCTAGAACCAGTCACCAGGTGAATTCCAGGTCTGATTGACTTAGACTTTAAGGAGATGAATATCAGGGCAAAGATCCAATGCACAACACAATATAATAGGAGAATCTCAACACTATTTCTAAATGACCAAATTAAGTTTCTACTTTTACATGTATTTATGTATATATTTAATTAAAATGATGCATCTGTGTGTGTTCTTTACAAATATTGGAAATTCTTGAATTACAGGTTGATAACTTAGTTAATAAGTTAAAGAAATAAATGTTAACTGCTGAGTTTATATAGCATATTTCCTCACATAATTCAGAGGTTTATGTTAGAGTGAGAATCTTGAAATAATAGCTCAATGACAGTTTTGCTAGCTTCGCTTTCAAATTTTTAAGTTCTTTTGGAAAATGTTGTTAATATTTATTTTATTCTTTTTCTCAAACAATTACATGTACATTTCTATATCAGTGGATAAGTTAAGGGGGGAAATTGTCTCATGATAATTATTCTATGAATCATTTTTTCATTTTACATTATTTTCTGTTCATTATGAAGGCAGTGGTGGTCAGTATAGAAAAGAACACTTTATAATGATACTATTCTCAGGTCGATTCTTAAAAACAAAACCCTGAAAATTGAATAGGCTATAAGATTAAATATCTAGGGAACAGAAAATTGGGATGAACTTTGGAGGGTTTTTTTTGTTTTTTGTTTTGACCAATAAGGTCTATGATGTATTCACAGAATACCTTGTCATCTGAAAGTATTCAGAGCCATAAGCCACTTAAGTTGAGTTTTGTTGTTGTTTTTTCTTCTGAAGGAATTTTTGTTCCATTTACCTGAAGCTTTTCTCTTTGTGCACTGTGAATTAAAATTAGACCAATCTACTAGGCAGGAAAAAAAAATCTCAATTTGATTGTTGACACCAACAAATAAGCACATCAATTAGAGTACACTGTTAATGTCTCTCCAGAATGCTTCTAGAATGAGTGGCCTCAAGTCTTCTTTGTAATCCTAAAGTGTTAAGGAAACTTGGAGTAAGCATTCATATTAATATATCCACATTATAATCTGTTTCTCCACCCCCTAAGAGTATGAATGCCAGGTAATATATTCAGTTTTTCACTTATACTACAGAGATAAACACACTGACTGGGCAGGCCTGTTGTGTGAATTAAAGATAATATATAATGAAACACCAGACTCAAGATGTAGTTCACAGCAACATCAAGAAGATGGAAACTCTAATATTTATGATATTCTAGCATTTTAGAGACCTACATTGTACTTTTAAAAGACCTTTTTATTGAAATGTATATATAGAGAGAGCAATGTGCATATATCACAAGTGTATATCACAAGCTCAATGCATTTTCACAAACTTAACCCAGCCATGTAAACAACACCGACTTTAAGAAACAAAACAAAACAGCATCCCAGTTCCTCTTTACAGTCATTGGTCCCCCAAAGTACTCACTAATCTGATTTGTAATGGCATAGATTGGTTTTTTCTTACTGTTTGTTTTGCTGAATTATACCATATATTCTCTTTTGTGTCCTATTTTTAGATCATTATCATTATGAGATATATCCATTCCTTTAAGTATAGTTGTTAAACATTTGTTTTTACAGGCTGCATAACATTTCATTGAGAGACTATAACATTTCTATTGATGATTTAACTGTTATAAATAGTGCTGCTATGGACATTTTAACATATGTCTTTTGACATAAAATTTACACATTTCAGATGGCAAATACCCAGAAGTGAGATCACTAAGTCTTGGGACACATTGTACACATTTAGTTTTAGTAGATAATACCAGATATCATAAGTATATACTTTGATAAATTTAGAGACTTATACTTTTGCCAGAGAAAAGGCACCAACATAAATGTTTATATATGTGTGTGTGTGTATATATGTAATAATCAACCTAAGTGCCCATCAACAAATGGGTAGATAAAGAAGACCTGGTATATATTCACAACGAGATACTATTCAGTCATAAAAAAATGAAATCATAGATTTTGCAGCAACATTAATGAAACTGGAGGCTGTTATCTTAAGTTGAACAACTCAGAAACAGAAAGACAGATACCACATGTTCTCACTTATACATGGATTCTGAATAATGTATATGTATACACATAGATGTAGACAGTGGAATGATGGACATTGGAGACTCGGAAAAGTGGGAGGCTGCATGGGGGGGATCGATGATAAGAAATTACTTAATGGATACTATGCACATTTGGATGATGGATACACTAAAAGCCCAAACTTCACCACTATGCAATATACCATGTTGTAATATTCCACTTGTACCTCTTTAATTTTATATAAATCCAATTTTTAAAAATAATATAAATATAAATGTGTGTATACATAAACATATATGTATAATTTATACCTAAAATAAGTATGAGTGTCCATCCAACTTTGTGACAGGTATCTCATCTCTCAGATAATTTTTCTTCATGTATTTCTTGTTTTTGGAAATAATTTTCCTTGCCTTTCCAGAGTGGGTGGTCAACATGATAATCCAAGCACTCAGCACATCTGCTAACACTTACAGATCCTCTGAGAGGAGAAAAACAGTGGTCCTTTCACTGGACAAATAGAACTCAGGGCTTGGTTTCACAGCTTAAAGATTTTGACTTCTTCAGCCCTCTTAGTTGAGTTCCACTGGGAGTGGTTCACAACCTGTAATTCCATACTCAGAGGCCCTGTTATTACATCCTTTTCTTCCAAGACCCCAATTCAGAGAATCTCGGTAGCTCTCAGAGTAAATTTACTACTGCCTGAATTTTATAATCCAAATAGTAGGTCTACTGCCCTTATTAAATAGCTTAAGTTAGATTCAGTAGTGTCGCTGGTTGTTGAGCCACCAAATATTTGATGCTTATGTGGAAAATAGTTTCCTTAATTAATTTATTTATTTATTTATTTTTTTAATTATATATATATATATTTTTTATAATCAGTATTTTTTATTATCGTTTTGTAGGGTACAGTTAAGGGTTGGGTGTACAATTACGTTTCATTCAGGCACCCTATTGATAAGAGGTTTTTTCCCCAGTCCCAGATAGATATTACTACTGTTAATCCCATCCCCCCCCATAATTTCCCATACCATCAGTCATTTTCTTATAGTATTACATTGGATGTTCAAAGTCCATTATATGAGTGAAAACATGTGATATTCTGATCTTTGTTTCTGTGAGAGGTCACTCAGTATTATAGACTCTAGTTCCATCCAGGTAGCTGCAAAATCCATGATTTTGTTCTTTTTCATGGCTGTGTAGTATTCCATCGTGTATATGTACCACTTTTTTTTAATCCAGTCCTCTTTTGATGTGCAGCATTGTTGTTTCCAGGTTCTTGCTTTTGGGAATAACGCTGCGATAAACATACGTGTACAGTATCTTTTTTATAGAGTGATTTGTGTTCTTCAGGGTATATTCCCAGTAGGGGATTGCAGAGTCATAAGGAAGGTCTAATTTAGAGTTTTCGGGAATCGCCACACTGCTTTCCACAGAGGTTGCACTAGCTTACACTCCCACCAACAGTGTAGAAGTGTTCCTTTTTCACCACAGCCTCTCCAGCAGCTGTTATTTTTTGAGTTGTTGATAATTGCCATTCTGACTGGAGTTAGGTGATATCTCAGTGTGGTTTTGATTTGCATCCCCCTGATGATTAGTGAGTTGAGCATTTCTTCATGTTTTGTTGGCTGCTCGAATGTCTTTTTTTGTGAAGTGTCTGTTCATATTTTTTGCCCATTTATAATGGGGTTGCTTGTTTTCTTTTTTCAGTACGTTTCAGTTCCTTGTAGATCCAGGATGTTAAGCCTTTGTCAGACCTAGATTTGGGCAAATACTTTTTCCCAGTCTGTAGGCTGTCTCCCTACTCTCTTGAGGGTTTTTTTGGGCTTTGCAGAAGCTTGTCAGTTTAATAAGGCCCCATTTGTCTATTTCTCTCTTAAGTCCTGGGGGGTTTCGGGTTTTGAACGGGATTGGATACCCTTCCGATTTCCATAGAGTATTTCCTTCCTTTTAATGTTCTTATGGTTTGAGGTTTTACTTTTAGGCCTCTGATCCATTTGGAATTAACCTTTGTGCATGGGGATAGATAGGGTCCTGTTTCAATCTTCTACATGTGTCAACCAGTTTTCCCAGCACCATTTACTGAATGGGTTCTCCTCACCCCATTGGTGGTGGGGGGGGCTTTGTCGAAGATGACTTGTTGAGGAATTGAGGTTTTGCTTCTGGAATCTCAATTCTGTTCCATTGATCTATATGCCTGTTCTTGTACCAATACCAAGCTTTTTTGATGATTGTAGCTTTATAGTAAAGTTTGAAGTCTGGTATTGTGATACCACCTGCTTTGTTTTTTTTGCTGAGGATTGTTCGGGCTATTCTTGGACGTTTGTTTTCCATATGAATTCCTGTGTTTTTTTCTAGGTCAGAGAAGAATGTTATTGGAAATTTTAATGGGTATTGCATTGAATTTGTAGATTGCCTTAGGTAAGATGGACATCTTCACAATGTTGATTCTTCCGATCCATGAGCAGGGGATATTTTTTCCACTTGTTCATGTCAGCTTTGATTTCTTTGAGCAGTGTTTTGTAATTTGCATTGTAAAGGTCTTTCACGTCTCTGGTTGGGAAAGATGCCAAGGTATTTCATTTTTTTTGTGGCTTTTGGGAATGGAATTGTGTTTTTTATTGGGTTTCTGTTTGTTTATTATTGGTGTAGAGAAATGCAATTGTCTTTTGTACATTTATTTTGTATCCTGAGACTTTGCCAAAGGCCTTTATCAATGAAAGGGAGGCCTTTAACAGATTCTTTTGGGGTTTTCAAGGTACACCATCATATCATCTGCATAGAGAGATAACTTGACTTCCTCTTTTCTATTTGAATACCTCTGTTTGCCTCGTCTTCTCTGATTGCTCTAGCCAGGACTTCCAATACATGTTGAACAGGAGGGGAGAGATGGGCATCCTTGTCTAGTTCCAGTTTTCAGGGAATTGGTTCCAATTTTTGTCCATTTAGGAGTATGCAGGCTGTGGGTTTTCTCGTAGAGGGCTTTTATTTTTTGAGGTACGTTCCCCGTATGCCTAGATGTTCAGGGTTTTTATCAAAAAGGGGGTGCTGGATTTTATCAAAAGCTTTTTCTGCATCTAATGATATGACATGGGGTTTTTGTTTTGACATCTGTTGATGTATTTAATTACATTTATGGTTTTACGAATGTTGAACCAGCCTTGCATGCCGGGAATGAAGCCTACTTGGTCATGTGAATGATTTTTGAGATGTATTGTTGAATCCTGTTTGCTAGGATTTGTTGAGAATTTTAGCATCTATGTTCATCAAAGATATTGGCCTGTAGTTCTCTTTCTTTTTGGATCTTTACCGGGCTTGGGTATCAGTGTGATGTTGGCTTCATAAAATGATTTGGGGAAGTTCCATCTTTTTCTATCACCGGGAATACCTTCAGTAGGGTTTGGGATCAGCTCCTCCTTGAATGTCTTGTAGAATTCTGCTGGAAAGCCATCTGGACCAGGGCTTTTTTTTGTAGGAAGTTTTCTTATTACGTAGTCGATTTCCTTGATTGTAATTGGTCTATTTAGGGTCTCAATTTCTTCTTGTTCCAACCTAGGTAGATTGTGTGATGTCAAAAGTCCTCCATTTCCTTGTGGTTTTCAAGTTTGTTTCCATACAAGTGTACATAGATCTCTAAAGATCTTTTGTATTTCTTCAGGGTCAGATGTGACTTCATCTTTTGTGTTTCTGATTATGCTTATTTTTTTTTTTTCGTTTTTTCTTGGTCAGTCAAGCTAGGGGGCCATCGATCTTTTTTATTCTTTCGAAGAACCAGCTTTTTGTTTCATTGATTTTTTTCAATTATCTTTTTTTCTTCTATGTCCTGGATTTGGGGTTTATTTTGGTGATCTGGATTCTTCTGCTGAAATTAGGTTTTTTGGTCTTGCTTTTCCAGCTTCTTTAGGTGGCTTGTTAGATTGTGAATTTCTTTCCTTCCATTTTCTTCATGTGTGTTTGTAGGGATATAAATTCCCCTCTTACTACAGCTTTCAGGGGATCCCCGAGATTTTGGGAAGATTTTTCTTCATTTTCATTTGTTTCCGGGATCTTTTGATCCCTGTTTTGATTTTGTCATTGACCCAGGAGTTGTTTAGCATCGTGCTGTTTTGTCCATGTCTTTGTGGTTTTGGGGACTTTGTTGGTGTCAATATTTATTTTTATTCCACTGTGGTCCGAGAAGGGGTTTTTGGGAGAATTTCGTCCTTTTAAATTGCTTATACTTGATTTATGGGCCCAGTATTTGGGCGATCTTAGAATATGTTCCATGTGGTGATGAGTAAAATGTGTATTCTGTGGTCTTTGGATGGAGTGTTCTGTAAGTATCAATTTAAATCCATTTGGTCCAAGGTCACATTGAGGTTCCGGATCTCCTTGCTGTTTTTTTTTCCGATGATCTGTCTAGGGTTTGAGTGGGGGATTAAAGTCCCCAGTTATGATATAGTAGAGTCAATATCTTTCTTTAGTTTTCCAAGAAGTTGCTTTATGAAGGGTTTGGGGCACCTATGTTGGGTGCATATATGTTTAGGATAGATATTTCTTGTTGATGGATTGAACCTTTTTTCATTATGTAGTGACCTTCTGTATCTTTTTTGATTTTTTAAAAGTTTGAAGGTATTTTGTCTGAAATTAAGATGGCTACTCCTCCTTTCTTTTTTATTCCTTCGCCTGAAAAATTGTTTCCCCTCCTCTTACCTTTAGTCTGTAGTGTCCTTTCTAGTGAGGTGAGTCTCTTGAAGGCAATAGATTGTTGCCTGATGATATTTTATCCATTTTGCCAATCTATGTCTTTTCAGTGGTGCATTTAGTCCGTTCACATTTAGGCTAATAATTGAAATGCAAATTGATCCCTTCATAAGGTTCTTACAGAGTTTTACTGTTTTTTTGTTGTCTTTCTTTGGGGTTTTTTTGTTGGTTCAGGTGTGTTTTTAATCTTTGCCTGTACTCTTGTGAAGAATGCTGATGTTCTTTTTTTTTTTTCTTCTGTGTTCAGTACTTTCTTGAGTGTTTCTTGTAGCGGGGGTCGGGGGCAGCGTAGGGTTTTTAGGGATTGGATGTCTGGAAAAGATTTTAATTCTCCCTCACTAATGAAGCTTAGTTTAGCTGGGGAGGTTATTCTTGGGTTTAAATTGTTTCTCTTTTAGTACTTTGAAGATAGGGCTCCAGCTCTCCTGGCCTGAAGGGGTTTTTGTGGATAAATCTGCTGCTATTCGGATTTGGGTTTTCCCCGGTGGTAGTCGGCTTTTTTTCTTGCTGCCTTTAGGATTTTTCCTTTCATAGCTACTTTGTTTAGGCGAATTATTATGTGTCTGGGAGTTGGTCTTCTCGTTTGTTGTCTTGCAGGGGTTCTCTGAAACTCTTGTGCTTGAATTTTTTCATCTTTACTGAGATGGGGAAGTTTTCTTGAATGATTTCATGGAATGTTTGTTCCAGTGTGGCTTTGTTTCTCTTTCTGTCTCAGGAAGCCCAATTATTCTCAGGTTTTGGGCTCTTGAAGTGATCATTCATCTCTTGCAGGTTTTGTTCTGTCTTTTGAGCTTCTTTTTTATGCTTTGACAGTTTGGGGTTTGTTCTGTGTTTTGGTCTTCAAGGGCTGAGATTCTTTCTTCTGCTTGGCTGATTCTGCTTTCCATGCTTTTAGTCTGTTTTCATTTCCCTCACAGTATTCTTTACTGCTGTCATTTCGGACAACAGCTCCTTCCTATTTTTCCCCTTGTCTCTCCTCAATTTTTTAAATTTTCTCCATTAATGTTTTGATGTCTGGGTTTTTGCATGTAGCCAGTCATTCTGGGGACTCTTCATTGTCTGAGTTCCAGAATCTGTTTTCTCATTGTCTGATCTCCCCGGGGGCTGTGTAAGACCTATATTCTTCTTTTGGTTTTTCTTCATTTGTGTGGTTTTTCCACTTCCCTACTTCTTCCCTTTCCCCCCACGTCACTGTCTTCTTTAATTTTGTTTTTTAGGGGTAAAGGGCTGGTTTTACTTCTGTTCGTTCAATCTCCCATTCTTTATGTATGTCGTCTTACTTTGTTCAATTTTGAAGTTGCACTGTAGGGTTTGGGGGTGGTCCTTTTTGCAGTTTTGAGATGTATTTAAGGGAGAGCTATGATTCAAAATCTGTCTGCAGGTCCTGGTGTTCGCTGACAGGCGTGTGGATAATGTGGGAAACCCCCTTCCCACTGCCCTGGGGTCTGTCCGTGCAGTGGGGCTGTAGGTTTACTCCCTGAAATAAAATGTGGTTAGCAGGGGGGAGAGAATGGAGCAGATAGTGATTGAAGAGGGGAGTGGAGAGATAGAGAAGTAAGGGAGGAAACTAACGAGTGTGCCAACAAATAGAGAGAGAGGTCTATACTGAAACAGCTAAAAACGATGGACCACAGCTACAGTCGAACCAACTCTCATACAACCACAAATAAAACATATTGTGATGCTAACATACCCGCTATCCAACCACCTTATTGGTGTGCTGTTCCTCTATACAAAGACATGGTTTTCAGACAGAAGAAAAGAGAAGAAAAGGAAAAGGGAAAAAGAAAAAAGGGGGAAAAATACTGTAGGAATAGAATTTAAGTCATTAAACTAATAGAATCAATGAAGCACACTCTGAGACCTTTCGTTTAAGTCCAATGTCCTTTCAGGTCTGATTTGTAGTTTTCTTTTCAAGCCGGTGAATTAGTTTGCAGTTAGAGTCAATTGCCCCTGATCTGCTGTGAAGGACAGTTCAGGTCAACTTTCCTTCAGCAGTTTGGTCTATGTCTTTATCAGGCTTATTTCTCCCGTTTCGGTGTTGTTACCTTGAGTCGCCAACAGGTGGTGCTATCTCATCTGCTCGCCCCAGAGGGGGTGGGGCCGGACAGGAACAAGATGGCTGCCTGCCTCCGAGCAGGCAACAGAAGCCCCACGCGAGCCAGCAGCACAATCTCAGACACAGGAGATTTGGCTGCAATCCCTGCAGATCTTCCTTTAAGCCGATTTGTGTGGATCTCCTCTCGGGCCGGGTTGTGATGAGCTGCACGGGCCGAGCGTGGGGCGCCGGGAGCGCCGGGGCGCCGGGAGCGCCGGGGCGGGAGGCGGGAGCGCCGGGGCGGGAGGCGGGAGCGCCCTAATTTATTTTTAATAACTTATTTTATTATAGAGTTGTGGGGTGCAAGTCAGGATTAGGTACAAAAGTAGTCTACGTACAGGGGAAATTTGAACCTCTAACTTGTACTCACTTCCCCTGGTTTAGGACCAGGACCCTTTGTGTTGTTACGTGCCTCCCCAACTCCTACGTGTCCTGCCCATTCCTCCCTTGTGTTATTGTGATTAATGTTCAGGTACCACTTATGAGTTTGAACATGTATTCAGTTATTTGTTTCTGTGATAAATCACTAAGTATGATAGTCTGCAGCTCCATCCAATTTCTTCTCAGACCTGGAAACAACCGTAGAGAAATTCACATGGAAACAAAAAAGAGCATGAATAGCCTAAACAATCCACAGTAATAGGACCAACGTGGGAAACATCACACTTACAGACTTTAAACTTTACTATAAAGCTATAATAACTAAAACAGCCAGGTACTGGCAAAAGAACAGGCATATAGAACAGGATAGAGATTCCAGAAGCAAAAACTTGCTCTCTCAACCAACTCCTCTTCAACAAAGTCATCAATAACAACCACTGGGGAGAGGAACCTTATTTTGTTTCCCTATTTTAAACAACTGACATTCCTACTCAACTTCAGACAATACCCTATTTATAAAGCAGATACAACTTGTGCTTATTAACTTTAATCTCAAATAATTATCTTAGTAAGTAATCTTTGAGAATAGATCTTGTTCATCTGTAGATCTGCTATTGGCATAACCAGAGTCTTTGAATGAATTAGAAAGGTTACTTCTTTTGGTTGGATAATTTAATACAAAGATGCCCCCTACTTTGGGCAGAAGCATTTGAATAAGGCACCCCATCCAGGGGCTTAGGGGTAAATGGGATGCAGCCCCAAATCAAGCTGTGTGGGCTAAGGAGGGCAACATGTTGGCCTTCACATCCCCCATTCTTCTTTGGACTAGATATATTTATGCAGTGCACAAACACCACTCCCTCCCTTTCCTTGACTAGGTCTTCCTTATTATTAATTAAATCAGGTTCCAAAGCTTTTTTATTAACCTGAGGTTAGTATGCAAGTATTTGGGGTTTCAGTTTCAAAATTCAGAGACATTCAAAGTTGGTTTAAACAGTAGTCAAAAACATTTTTGTCAAAATAAAATTTTAGACACAAAGAGAATTGAGAATATTTAGAATTTAGGATTAAGTTTCCAGCCTTATTTTTGAAACAGTGGAAGAAGAACTTTGGTTAAAAAAAAAGTTTTCTGAATCTGATAGAAAGTGAAACCAAATGATTATGCATATATTCCAGATGCAAAGCTTTCTAGGGAATCTGAACACATCAACTTACAGATGTGATTGCAATAAACAGCCACAGAAGAGCAGACAGAAGTTATACATGAAGTGTTTATTTTAAATGAATGATCTACCAAGTATTGGAACAGATTTGCACTGTCTTCAAGGGCTTCGTTCAAAGAATATAGTCAAGTATTGAATCATTTTGTGACAAGACCTCATTATTTTGGCTTGTAAGCTACCTCAACCTATGAAACAGCTATCATTCCCCTTCCACATGCTGTTGATTTTGTCCTTTTCTATGCAAAGGTTTTTTTTTATTCAGTTCACCATCAGACTCATTAAATAGAATCCTTAGTTTAAATTCAATGGTTGCTAGTTAGAAGCCATCATGGACCGTGTTTATAAAATAATGGAAAAGAGAAGTTATGTAGAGCTTTAAAAAATGTTATTAAGAAAACCAGCTTAGGCTTTTTATTATTTTTAGAAGTCAAATAGATGCAGTGCTTTTGGTATATTTCATCTAGGGTGTTAGCTTAGACAATATGAGGGGCTTAATCAATATTAGATTGATTAAATAAGAAAGCCCTTAGGAACATATGAATAGAATGATCCTTACTTTAGATCTGATATTTAATCCCCTGCCTAGATCCCTTTGGAAAGCTCCTTTACTTCCTCCGTCATAAGAGCTGGTATAAATTAAAAACACTATTAGGCCATTTTGTTCACTTGAAGCTTCCATCACACATGTAGGGGAGGTGTGACTGGGAGGGATCTTTTATTTCTTTAGGTCTTCAAGTTCTATAGCGCTCTTGGAAAGTAAAATAGCCCAAACAGCTGATCTCAAGACTGCAATAGTTGTAACTGAGAATATTCTTCCATGGGGGGAAAAGAAGCTAGTTGTCAAAAAACTAAAGAGAAAGAGATTCGTATTAACCTCAAAGGCTGCTTTTAAGAAAATATGTTAAGCATCATCTCTGTTCAGAAAGGGAGCAATAAAGCAAATGAGTGAAAGTATTAAAAAGGCATTTTTTTCAAAAAGACTTAACAGAATAAAGTACTTCCAAACTTGAAAGACTGCTGGAGCTGTTGTGGAAGTGGCTGGAATGACTTGGTGGAGATGGCCTAGACGCCTGCTCACCATTCATCTATTATACTAAAGCATCTAAAATCATGTTATACAATTTCAAAGTGAGATAATATATGTAAAATAACTCCAATATAACAGAGGGATAGGAAGCAAGAGTGGACAGAAGTTGAGCTGTGATGCTGACCTGATGACAGCCTTGGTGTTAAGCAGACTAAGAGATTCAGCAAATAGGGAGACAGTGAACCCAAAGAGTTTTATAGGCAGCAAACACGTGATCGGCATGCTGTTGGCTTCCTGTGTCACTTGTCCCACAGCATGGCACCACAATTAAAGAGAGCAGATGATAGGCAACACAAGTGGTATGGCACTTTGTTGTTAAAAAGCCAATCATCTCTCCCAAGATAAGGGATTTCCCTCAAGATGAGGTGGGTGGAATATTGCCTTGGTACACATACCTTCAAGACTGTCTGCATAGGGTGCCAAAAAATGTATACACATTTTAAGAAAGGAAAAAATTGTATTAAAATTAAAATAATAAATACCAATAACAAAAGATGAAAACATTTCGTATTTGACTTCTGCAATTACACATTGCTGCCGTGATTCAATTCAATTTCAATAAGTAATACATAGATAACATCTCTTAACAAGTGTATACATTTTTTGGCACCTTCTGTATCTTTCCATGTTCTGGGAGGATCACCGAGCATTGCCAAGACTTAGATCCATCCACAGTTGAGCTTTGCCTAAGTGACCTATATGCATACTTGCAATGTCATCAGACACCTCCAAGGAACTGTTTTCCAAGACCTGGCTAAACATATGAGGAGCTCTGGAGCTTAAAATGGTTCTTCTGAGTGAACATGAGTTGGGCTGAGATGACTGGACCTTTATACTCCTGTATTAATCAGTCGTTGGATGACAACCTTCTCAAAAAATCATGACCTTCGACAAGAGGGCTCTCTGCAGCTGAGGTAACCCCTAAAGAAACTGAAAGCCGAAGGTTGCCACCAGCACTCCCAGCTGCTGGGGCAACAAGTTCTTCATTGAAGGGGTATTTAGTAGTTCGTTAGCATCCACCATAGTAGTTAAGCCATTGTTTCTCCTAATGACAATATTGTGCTTATTGCTAAGTAATCACTTTCTGGAACGTTTTAGTTTACATTTTTAAAATAATGCATACAAATAAAAAATTCAAATACTGAAAAATTGCTTACATTTTTATTGTTATAGAAATGTACACACTTGAAGGGCTGGTTTCTTCTGGGTATTTACATAATTTCATAAAAAATCCATCCATTTTTAATTAGCTGTTTTTAATAGGCAGTTAGCTAAGATATTATAAGCTATATATTAGGCTAATGGACATTTAACAGCTGAGTTAAGTTATTTTAATGGAAATGCTGACAAACCTTTATCTGTAATTATAGCAGCACTGTGATTACAGAAGGAGGTACCTCCCCTTGCTGTTTACAGCCCTAAAATTCCATATACCTATAAGGAACAAAGTCCATTATTAGCCAAACACAAGTTATAGTTGGCACTAGGCATTACTCACCTCCTTGCTATATTTGAATCATTTTTATTGTAATTTTTTCTAAAAATTATCAGTATGATGGCTAATTAATAATATAGATTCCTCTTATATTGTGAGATTAGAAGAAATCATTTGGTCATTTGTGGTGATCTCTGCAGCCACTGATGAGTCTTGTCCACTGTGAATTACGTAAATAATTCTGCATAGAAAAATTTTAGCCCTTAACTCTGTAATTTTCCATTCAGTGCACTTACTAAAGGGGTTACTTTTTAGCATTCAACAAATGTTTATCAAACACTTATTGTGAGACACACAGTTTTGGGGGAATTGAGATTACAGCAATTAACAATCAATATAAGATTTGTGCTCTCTTGGAAATTATATTATTTTATGAGAGATTGAAAACAAAAGATAAATTAGAAAAATACTTATGAAGAGGCTTTAAAATAGGGTAAAATTTTAGATGGTGACTGAATGAGTACTTTGATTTTGATTGTCAAGAGAATATTTTCTAAGCAGTGTAATTTAAACTGAGATATGTATGACAATAAAACACCAGCTATGTAATGTAGGGAGAAGAAAGATTTTCCTTTTACCATTCTAGGTTCCCCCAGATGGGGCCTTGTGAATTAGACTGACAAAAGGCAGGTTAACAAGAGAAAAAACAAATACAAGTTTATTTATTTTTTATTTTTTTTATTTTTTATTTTTTGAGTTGGAGTCTCACTCTGTCGCCCAGACTGGAGTGCAATGGCCGTTCCCGGCCACCGCAGCCTCGACCTGCTGGGCTCCGGCGATCCTTCCGCCTCAGCCTTCCGAGTAGCTGGAATTACAGGCATGCACTACCACGCCCGACTGATTTTTTTGATTTATTGTAGAGATGAGGTCTCGCTGCCCAGGCGGGTCTCGAACCCGCGGGCTTAGGCAATCCACTCACCTCAGCCTCCCAAAGGCGCGGGATTGCAGGCTGAGCCACCGAGCCCGGCTCAAATACAAGTTTATTAACATGTGCAGCTCACATACACATGGAAGAAACTCAGTGATGAGTAACTCAAAAGGGTGGATAGAACTTTAGGTTTAAATAGCATCTGATTAAAGAGCAATAAATTCATAAAGATGTGGCAAGACAAAAGAAAGAGGAGTTTGAACATGGGGGAAACTAGCAGAGTAAGGTTTGTGTATGCAGGTCCACCTTGAGGCCAACTTTTTGAATTCTTCTTGGTCATAAAGGTAGCCCAGAGGAGGAGATTTACGGCAGTCCTCATTTCTCTGGTATTTCTGCTTTTAGTCAGGTAATAGAAGCTCCAGGATGGCTTCTTATTTGACTCTAACTCAAAATAATCTTCACACCAAAGTGACATCGTGGGGATTGGCATATATGGATCCCTGCAGTAACTATCAAAATGAACAGTATTCTTGGCATGGGGAATTCTAATGCACAGTGTTTGGGGTGGGAATAAATTGGCATACCCATGGAACAACAACAGCAAAAAGACGGTATGGCTAAAACACAGAGGGTGAGTGAATTGGGAAAGCAGGCAATGGTCAGATCAATTAAAGACTTGTTAGTTATAGTAAACTATTTACATTTTATCGTAATTATGGTGGCAAGTGACTGAAGAGTATTAACTTCACTCTGACTGGTTTTTAGGAAATGGACTACAGGGGGTGAAAGTAGAGTGAAAAAAAAACTAGTTATAAATTAGTAGTCCATGTGAGAGATGATGGTGGGTTGAACAAGTACAATTGTGATGAAGAGACTGAAGTGACAGATTTCAGACTTACAGTCATCCAGGCTTGATTGGTAAGAGAAAGAAATAAATCAATGTTAACTTTCAGTTTTTTAGTTTGAACAATTTCAATGATAACAATGTCATTTATTGAGATACAGAATATTTAAGTAAAAGCTAATTTGGAAAAAAAATCAAGAATTTTCATTTGGCCAGGCTAATTTGGAGATGTCTATTAGAGACACTAGAATAGGTGTAGAATAGGTAACTGAATTTAAGTTTGGATATCAGGTAAGAACTTATGGCTGGAAATGCATATTAAGGAGGTCTATAAAGTCATGCTACTAGAGATCTCCAAGAATCAATGTTTATCTAGACAGAATGAATGGTCTCAAGATCAAGCCTTGAGGCACTCAAATAATTAGAAGTGGAACAGAAGAGGGTGGTTCCAATAGAAAACTGAGAATTAGGAGGAGAATCAGGAGAGTGTGGCAGTATGAAAGATACAAAAATAAAGCATTAGGGAGAGGGAGTGCTTAATAGCATGACATGTTATGGGGAGTTTTGTACAATAAAAAAGATAAGTGGTTATTGGATTTGGCAGACAAATAGCTTTTTTTGGTGATCTGGACAAGAGAAACGTCAACAGAATGGTGGGATTAGAATGTCTAGAGGAGCAAGTTCAGTAGATGATATGAGGTGAGAAAATAGATATAAAGTTTATAGGCAGCATTTTAAGGAAGTTTTACTGTGAAGAGGCAAAGCAAGCTGAAGCAATGATTAATAATGGATGTTAGCATGATAAGTTTAGCGTTATGAATTTCAATCTGATGGGCTATACGTGTTAGCAAGGAAACTTGAAGTTATTTTACCCAGTAAAATTATTTGAAAATGTTTTTGAATACTTCTCTTATGTTCTGTTATATCAAATTTATATAACTTTCAAATAATTGAAAGAGATAAGTTATTAAACTTTAAGATTAATAAAAAACCAATTATAGGATGTTTTCCTTCAGTGGAAATACACCCACTCAGCCTAAATTTTAAAACCTTTTACTGAGGTATAATATACTTCAATAGAAAAGTATGCATAATATAAAGGTACAGCTAGATGAATTTTCATAAACCGAGCACATCCTTTTAACCAGCATTTATATTAAAAATGAAACCTTGCAGATACCTCAGAGACTCCCTTGTTCCCCTTTCCAGTCACTCTCTATACTACCCACACTGATAAGCACTATCATGACTCCTAACAGCATAGATTAGTTTTGCCAATTTTTTGAACTTTGTACAAATGGAATCGATTTAACCTAATTGTAAATATGTGGAATTAACATTGTAAGTCACTCATTGCCTTACACTGATAATTACATTGACTCTTTGCTTCCCCCCTCATTATAAAAGCTTAGATTTGCTTTCTCACTTTATTATCATGCAACCCATGACTTTTCCGTACTTACTATACCTTGTCCCTGCTCTTCCCTACTCTATTTTTTGACGAATATTCTAGATCACTCTTACAACATAGTTTGCAGAACTTTTCCATCAGATTATCCTAGGAAGTTTGTTAATAATGGCTAATAATGCAGATTTTTGAGTCCTTCCGTGGTTTATGAAGCTGAAAGTGAAGAAGACAACACCCTCCCTTCTCATGCATTTATAATGCAATAATGTTTTCCTAGAATGTTATTTACTGACTCTCTTATTAAGAAAGTTTCCTTTATAGCCAGAACCTAGCATCTCATGCAGGAATCTACAATATCTTACTGGAGGTAATCTATCTCTTCCCTGTCTAGTTCTTTTAATGCTTTTATATCCATCAGCCTTGCATAATGCTTGCTTGCACACCTGTCTGTCTTCCCACCTAGGTTATGATCCTCTGGAGGGCAATGACTTTGCATTCCATTATGTCTTCCATAGCAGCCAGCACAGTGCTTTGCATTCAGTGAGTTCCAAATAAATATTTGTTGCTTGAAATCCTTAGTGCTAGAAATACACCATTTTCTGGGAATAATTAAAAGCTTAAATGTAGAATCCCGAAGGATCCATTGAAAAATTACCATGGCTTGAGGAATAGGAAAACTATGGGTGTAGAAGTAAGGATCTGTAGGAAGCTGGAAGATTAGCAACAGTTTCACAAGAAAGACCTTGTTAAATAGTTAATATGTTAGATGGTTATGATACTACACAATAAATAAAGCTTTGCCCACAATAAGTATTTTCATATTTTGTTTGCCTCCAGTGTCCTTAATTTGATTTGATTTGTTCACAGAAATGGTTTTAATGAAAACATGAAAATGTGTGTGAGGGTATGTTTGTGTGTATGTGTGTATGTGTGCTTGTGTGTGTTGTGGCTGCCTCTATTTCATTATTATTGCAGAATCCAACAAGTGCCCTATGGATTTAGATTATTTCTTCCACTGAAAAATCGTATATATGGATGAATTATTTGTATAGTCCATGTTTCATTTTACCAGTGGTCCCTTTTATTTTTTCTTTCTTTTTTAGAATGATAGAGAGAACAAATGTTTACTTACCTTTAAAACGTATTCATGGTTGGAACTTGAAAGAAATGGGCCAGAAGAATGAAGAGGCATTAACTTCTCTTCTCAAACTATGTTTCTAATATTAGAGCTTTCTTCGAAGATTTCATTTCCCCCCATACTCCCCTCTTGCTGCATTGCTTTATTCCTCTCCAGTCTACTTCAAAGTTCTCTTAAAGCAAAAAACAAACAAACAAACAAAAAAATTCTGTGATATCAGGATAGCATGAGAATGTAAATATGAATTTTATGAGTAATTTTTTTTTTAAGTTGGAGCCTCACTCTTGTCACCCAGGCTGGAGTGCAGTGGCACACCCATGGCCACCGCAGCCTCAACCTGCTGGGTTCAGGCGATCCTTTCGCCTCAGCCTTCCAAGTAGTTGGAACTACAGATGCACACCACCACACCTGGCTAGTTGTGATTTATTGTAGAGACAAGATCTCACCAAGTTACCCAGGCTGGTCTCGAAGCCCTGGGCTCAGGCAATCCTCTCACCTCGGCTTCCTAAAGTGCTGGGATTACAGGCTGAGCCACCGTACTGGGCCATGACTAAATTTTTAAAGGCTATTTACAGTTAGTTTTCTTCCTTTATTTTTTGTTTGTTTTTCCCCCTTCACCCTGCTTTACTGAACTCTTAGGATTCAATCAGAATCTGATTGCACTGTTTATTTTTACCCCCTTGTATACAATTTCTCCTAAAGCAAAAATGGAAAGACACTCTATGAAGGGCAAAACAGCAAACATTTTAGGCTTTGTGGGCTTTGTTGCCACTATTCAACTATGCAGAAATAAACAATGCATACATGAATGAGCCTGGTTTTGTTCCTATCAAACTTTATTCATGCGCACTGAAATTTGATTTTCCTATAATGTTCATGTGTTACAAAATATCATTACTCTTTTGATTTCTCCCAACCATTTAAAAGGTAAAATTCATTATTAGCTGTATTTTCTGACCCCATGTCTTAAACCAAATATTAAAAAAATCATTCTTATTTTTAAATAGTCCAATTTTCCTTTTTATTTAGCCCTTAAGTAGTGAATACAGTTTCTTCATCATCCCACATTTTTATGAAAATTTGCTACCTATGATTCCCATGTATTAGGGTTCTGGGAAATTCAAAGGGATAGAAGACCTGCTCTTCATTGGTTCTAAAATTGCATTGGGAAGGCAGGGAACATTTATTAACAGACAAATAGCAAATATAACAATACATTTCTATGGCTAGCATTTAGAACCATAGTCTTTTAAATCATGTGATTTTTATATTATTGTTTTTTGTTTATAAAATGAAAAGTTTGAAAATTTTTAATCTGCTAATTTATTTCCTTATTTTATCTTAAAAAAGTATTTACCTATCCTTATGGAATATAATTGAGCGACCATTTTCTTAATTAATTCTTTAAAATCATTATAAAAAGTTCTCATGTTTTTAAACTTATATTATCAGATATTACTTATGCCAATCTATGATTGAAATGGATTCTTATAGCTAATACTATTCCCTTTTGAGATGTAAAAATATGCTTTCAATCAGAATTTATATATGTCTACTCAAAATGATATTAGTTCATGATTTTAGTTAGCATAAATTGTCACAACTAACTACATTATGTTATCATATAACTTACAAAATTAGCTATCTTTGTTGTATCTATTTAACACTTTTGTTTATTTGAAAACTTAAAATAGTCTAATGTAAGAGCACTTAATCTATTCTGTTTGCAAGTGAGAGCATTGAATTTTATTTGTAATCCAGAAATTTTGATCACAATTTGAAATATAAATACACCCCTTATATGCTTAGGCAAACACTTAAAAAGAGAAGTTTGTGAAATAATAATAGTTCTGTCATGACTTTGTAGCCATATTTTTATAATATAAAACATGCATATTCTTCTTATTGAATATAGGAAGTTTCTAATTTACCAGATGGCAAGAGAATAAACTTAAAGAATTTCTCAGGACATCTTCAAACTCTGATTTATTGCTCACATATAATAATTTGTCAAATGATGCCCTAGTGAACCAAAAGAATCACTGTCCCTTCCTAAGTAACTTTCACTGAGGGACTGAAAAACTACCGCATTTTGACAATTAGGGAAGGAAACAATCTGCATCTCAGAGTCAGGTGTACTGGGCAAAGGAGGTAAGAGTGTTAATAGTGTTGCTTTTTTCCTCCCTAACTTTAAGAATTCCAATCTAGTTTGGATGTTTGTTTAAGCAATGCTAAGTGAAGTAATGAGTACATTTTTGTAATTTATGAATTTAGCAGACTAGTTTTGTGTCCCTTTTCAGTCAGAACCATTTTACTTGTTGTTTGATCTTGGGCTAATTCTGAATGTCTGTTGCCAAAAGAACATCAATCGTGGCAGTCCTGCCTACTTCACAGGTTGTTATGATGGTACTTTGGAAAATGTAAAACACTAAAACCTCTTAAGAATACAAAGTACTAAAATAAAAAAAAAATAACAAAGCTTTAAGATAATAAAACTAGATGTTTAAAAAATTATAAAGCTAGAAAAGGGTGCAAAACATGGAGAGTTTTGTTTTTTGGGTTTTGTTTGTTTGTTTGTTTGTTTTACCCCAGACTACATAAGATTATCAAAAAAGAACTAACTGCCCTTAGATATCTAGTAATTGCTGGGTATTGAGCACACTGGGAAACAGAGGACCTGTCCTGAGCCAAATTTTCTTAACGTATATTAATACATGATAATTTGTTACTTTATCCCAGATTATTCTACAGTGGTTAAATTGAGAAATACTTAAATCTGTACTTGAAATAGCACTCAAGAAAATTATTAATAAAGAAAGATCACAATGAGTATGGGTTCCTCTGGGTTTTGAAACTTCTTCTCTAAATATATTCTTCTCCAATTAGAAGACTTTTTTTAAAGTAAAAAAATAGAAATTCTTCTTCACAAGATACTTTTCTCCTAAAAGATCAATTAATCTATATGAAATAGCAGTTTTAAAATCTCAAATAAAAGAGCAGAGTTTGAAAGTATTATGGGAACATTTTAGCAAACTAGACTTAAAAGATTAAGAAAAACATGTCATTAGAGGGGAGGAGTTTTTAATATTTCATATGATGCCACATATATCAGGATTCATTTCTGCTGAATACAGAGTACTTTACAAAAATCAGTCAGAGGGAAATATGTCTACTTGTCCAAAAACTATATTTAATAGCAAGTAAGACAGATAAAGCCAGTTGCACAAATAATGGGTAAGTTCATTGTAATATAATTCATTTACAATGTGGTTTATCTAATAAATTGTGCCTTGAAATTTAAATAATTCGAATAAACGCCAAGTGAATGGCATTTCAATCAATTTCAGAACAATCACTAACAAGTCTTGGATTACCTTTCTAATGTTAAATATTTCTCTTTACACCTATCATAGAAGAGAAGATGAGGACAGAAAAGAAAAATATCAAGTATTATACAGTATTTTCTTTCTCATATAAGGTTTCTACAGTTTTCAAGATTAAGTTTTGTTGTTCCTACTAGCAAGCAATAGTCTTAAGAAGCATGGTATAAGTGACAGAGATTTACCTTTTAGACTGCACCCATTTATTTGTTCTGTTAATGAGTTCTAGGGAGCCCAAGTTCTTACCACCTTAGTATTATATGGATAGAAAACATTATGGGTGATTTAGAGTTTGCCTTTCTACAGAGGCTGCAGTACAAATTTTAATAACCAGAATCTGGTTTTGTGATCCCAGGATGCCCATATGGTGAGCTAAAGTGGTGATGGTTCACCTTCTTCAGCAGTTCTTTTCTTTTCTTTTCTTTTCTTTTTTCTTTTTTTGGTGAAGAGTCATCCAGCTCCTAGCCTGGATAATTATAGATGCTCTCATGATACAGAGTCTGCTCATTTCTCTAGATGGGATCCATCATGCTCTAGAGCATCTTTCTTATGCTTGACTGTGGGTCCGCTTTCCAGTTTCCCCTTTTCTCTCCTGCCTATACCCCCTGTGGCTAGCTACCTTCCTGCTACTGACTGATACAGTAAACCAATAAAACCTAATTAGCAAATTTACTCACATATTTTTCCCATCTCGTTATAATGCCCTCCTAGTCAACTTAGGGTGAATATGTAGCAACATGTTACTGATAGCTTAATTTATGGAATGTTTTTGCTGATCAAAGGCTTTTCATCAGATGTCAAATTCAGAGGAATAGTGTTCAGAGGCCCTAAATTTAAATTGGAGTGAAAAATTCATAGCTCCCCTAAACTCAGGCAAAATATACCCTGACAAGTCAACTGGATATGGCCAGATGGTCTGGAGGATTTGAAGCTAATTTGGTGAAATAAAATTAAATGAGTGAAATTGTATGCAATCATTAATCTATTGTCATACTTAAAATGCTTTCTTGTATTTTTTTTACTGCTTGAAATGAGAAAAAGATCAAAATATGCTATAGAAAAGCATTCAAAATCTAAATATAACATAGACCTAACTTGGTCAGATAGTTATAAAACTTTATCTGCTGCTTCTATAAAGTTATGGTGCCACAACTTTATAGATATTATAACATTTTATTGTATTTATCCAAAGTTCAATTTCATCGTAAGATATATATAAGAAAAATCCCTTTAAATATAAAATAATCATCATTACCTATTAAAAATCTGGCATTCCCTTTAAAAAGAAATATGTTTATATTTGGCTTTTGTTTTATTTTTTATTGATACATAAGGATCATACATATTTCTGTGGTACATTTGATATTGTGATACATACATACAATGCGTAATGATCACATCAGGGTAATGAGATATCTATAACCTCAAACATTTATCATTTATTTTTTATGCATCTATACCTAAATGAAGTAAATACAATTTCAATTATAAAGACAGTCATGACATTAGATACATGAATATGATGTCACCACAAACCATATGTCTTCCAAACTTCTAACATTTCAAATACTTTGTCCCAATTATTTCATGATAAGGATTGGACCATGGCTCTGTTACAGAAGGGCTAAATGTGTAAATTGTCTTTGATCAATATTGATTGCAAATATTCTGTCCAGTTGTCAGGTCAATATGTAAAAATTTGAGATTTATAAAACTGTAACTTTATTCCTATACTACTCTAGCTTGCTTTCTTTCCATATTATGGTGAATAATCTCAAATCATATTTAAGCTAATGGTTACTTTTCAATTAGATATGGTGTTGAGCCTAACTTTTCAAATGTATACCAAGGTCACCCTGCTCACTATAGAATTAAGAGGGTAGTTTTCAAGTTTAGATTTTGTAGGCAGTTTTTTTCCCAAATGTTTTAGAAGTTATATTTCACTGGGAAAGATGGATTTAAAATCCTATGATATCATGTAAATACCTATGGTTACTAACAGTATTAAATGTAATTCTTATAAAAAATAAAAACGGAATGAATGAGAAGAGCATTATTTATATCATCATGTCAGAATTCTTTGCTTGGATCACTATGTGAATTCTTTTTCATTTTTGTGACCAGTCACTTCTTTATTTATTAAACTATTAATTATATATTCTGATAACCTTTCAGAAATATTAAAACACTCTTTCTCCACATGTCTAAAAATTTGTACCTGTTTTTCTACATATTTCCAGTGAGTAAAGCATGATAATACTGATAATTGTAACTAGTACACTCTGAAAATTCATCCCAAAACATGGGTTGTATATTCAATTATATTTAATTATCTTACTAAATAAATGTGAAATTAATTTATTTTATGCTTACATGCCCCAATTTCCACTATAGGTTATTTGTATTAACTCAGGAACTTTCCTTTTCTCATCCATTTTTAAAAATTAAAAATCAAACTTTCTAAAACTACATTGTTAACCATCCATCATTGGTAAATATGTACTGACATATTGTGCATCAAGAAAAATGTTAGCAGTAATTTATGCCCACAAAAGTCACTCTTGTTACTCTAGCATATGCTAATTTATTTATGTAATACGTTTATTTATTTAATTTTTTTTGAGTTGGAGTCTCACTCTGTCGCCCAGACCGGAGTGCAGTGGCCGCCCCCGGCTACCACAGCCTCGACCTGCTGGGCTCCGGCAATCCTTCCACCTCAGCCTTCCAAGTAGCCAGAATTACAGGCGCATGCTACCATGCCTGACTGATTTTTTAATTTATTGTAGAGATGAGGTCTCACCAAGTTGCCCAGGTGGGTCTCGAACCCATGGGCTCAGGCAATCCACTCACCTCAGCCTCCCAAAGCGTGGGATTACAGGCTGAGCCACCGAGCCCAGCTTAATAAGTATATTTATTATTATCAGTTAAACCTTATGCACCCTAATATGTAGGAGACTCAGTGATGTGTACAATAGAAAGAAAACAAGAACACCCTGCTCATAGCTACAGAAGTTACAATGTTTTTGCAACTGAGCTCTCGATCTTAATTGTGAAAGCATGGATGTGAGATATTACTTATACCAATCTATGACTGAAATGGATTCTAACAGCTAATGCTATGCCCTTTCTTTTGAGATGTAAAAATATGATCACAGAATGTGATCAACATGTCACCATGTAATGCAGGTGTTCCAAATCCCAATGTACATATGGGTAGGAGGGTAACAGAAAAGCATGAAGTAATGAGGGCTATGCTATAGGTGCTAAACTGACCATATATTGAAATACCTAAACTCTGTGTGGGGCAAATAAAATAGCTTTTTTTTTTTTTTTTTTTTTTTGAGTGGTGTCTCACTCTCACCCACTGCTGGGGAACAGTGGCACAATAAAGGCTACTGCAGTCTTGACCCGCTGGGTTCAGGTGATCTTTGAACCTCAGCCTTCCAAGTAGCTGGAACTACAGGCATGCGCCACCATGTCTGGCTACTTAAAAAAAATATTTATAGTATTTTAGAGACAAGTTCTCACTATGTTGCCCAGGCTAGTCTTGGACTCCTGAGCTCAAGCAATCCTCTGGCTTTGGCCTCCCAAAGTGCTGGGACTACAAGTGTGAGCCACCGCCCAGGCCTAGAACAGTTTGATTGCCAGTTTGGTACTTCTAATCTTCCTCTCAGTCTCTGGTCATATCTTAAAGCCACAGTCATCTACATTATTGCTATGCATTTATTAATAAATCTGCACCTTTGCCATTTAGGTTCTATAGAAATGCTAAGATGAAAAAGATGGATGGGTGGAAGTTTGTGTAGTGGTTCTGCCCTAGGTACAGAATTCTATATAGTACAAATACACATACGTGAAACACGAAGTGAACAATAAAAACAAACCGTTGATGATATTTCCATCCAAAGCGCACACATAAAGAGGAACATAACAAAAAAATATTGTGAGAATTAATATTGCTTCATGGCTGCTTTATATGGATTTGTCACCTTTAGGAAAATTCTTTAGATTATTCAGATATTTTTAACAAACGATTCCCTCTGTTAAGGAAAGAAAGAGCTATCATGAAATTTGTTGTTGAAAACATACACATATTTTTGTCAGAATAAGTAAAAAAGTGAACAAGATACAGCTTAGAACTTGCCATTATTATGTTTTACTGTTTTAATTTAAAATTTAAATGTTTAATTTCATGCACTAGATGATTTTTATATGAATATTATTTTTCTACTTATTTTATTGCTCAATTTTATTACCATTTTGAAATACCCATGTTGCTTTCTATGGCCAACATTTTTAGTACCTTTCATGGTCATACTTCTGTGTATTCCATAATGCAACACTTGCTTTACACACACAACACACACACACACACAAACCACACACACACACACACACACAAAAACACACACACACAAACACACACACACACACACACACACAATGTGTTTTGTTTTCTATTAGGTAAACACAATGTCTGTGTTATTCCATTAAACATGACTTTCAAACATTAGGTGATGTTACTGTCAGGGTGTTAAACTTGATTTTATTTTCTCATTTAACAAATTTTATAGGTTTTGGGGGTGTCAACTTTTTTTTCTCTTAAAAATTTTAAAAACAC